>BSBK01006806.1:0-153226 GCA_027943335.1 Chamaecyparis obtusa
ATAATATATAAATATATATATATATATATATATATATATATGGATTTAGATATGAGTACATGCATTTTTAATTTTGTAGTTTTTGTCATCATCTTTGGGTTATTAACTTGTATTAATTGTCTTTTACCTATTACAGCTCCCTTCGCGACTTCCTACAAATTCTTTACCATTCTATTTTGGTAGCAGTCCTCTCCCACAAAGGATCCCATTAGCATTAGTACACAACCCAAGTACAAAAGAAAGAGATGAGGTAATCAACAATTCAAATGCCAACAAATTACTGTCCAGTATTTAGTTATTTTGATAATATTTGGAGATAAGATATCTATTTAGCATTTGAATTGTTCTTGTACAAACACCCACTGAGCCACGTACTGCTTCAAAGAGACTCAATTTTGATGATCTAGCACAATTATAGATATTGATAGAGATATATAGATGTAGTTGTGGTCATTAAATGACATTTATATACATATTCAACATTTGTATTGTAGATACGAAGTATGACATAGAAGATGCCATCTTTTTTTAACTCTATTATTGATTTGGAATGTATGCCATTTTTGGAAATGTACACAATTACTGTTCATTTTGATATATATGAAACTTGAAATTTGATCCAATTTGTTCATTGTGTGCATACTGTAAGGAAACTTAGGTGCGGAAACAGCTTCCTACGCTAATCTTTATACGAGAGTATTGTGCAAATTCTTTTAAATCCTTACAATTTCAGATTCATTAACTACTTTAACAAAGATATTGCGACCACATACCATACATACAGAAAAATAGAGAATGACACAATGATATACCCTGGGGAAACCTTTCGGTAAAAACCCCAGCACTCCAAAACCTGCACAATGTATTGATCAAAACTATTACAGCTTACAATACACTTGCAATGCAAGTTCTTTCAGAAGATTTCAAAACCCTTGAAGACAAATCACGGTAGCATAAAATGTTTCAACAATACACTCGCATCACCTCTCTTCACAACCCTGAAAAAGCTTATATCATACGCTTCACTTTTAGGGCTACTCCCAAAGATAAATGTATTAGGGTTTTACCATTCTCCGAGAAAATAGGAACCCCAAAAAAATTTTTAGGCTGATGCCTCGAACCCCACGATTGGGGAAGAGTGTATAGTACTCAAATTTATCAGTTGCCACATGTCTTCACCTGTCATTGAATCTTCCTGACATAGCTCTTACGTGTCATAGGAATCCGTCATAACCATTTTAGCCATGATCTCCTTACCACAATTCAAGATGTTGACACATCAACATTATTTGCAAGAAATACATTTTACAAAACAAATAATAAGAATAGGAATTATCCAAGGTTGAGACACCTTATTCCTAACATTCTCCCACTTGTCGAACACCTTGTAAGAGCAATAAGAACATAACAGGAACTAACCGCTATAGGCCAAAAGGCCCATAGACTCTGAACACCATCTGAACTTCTTAGTGCCCACTTGTTTCATTAATGCATCTGCAACATTCTTCACAGTATCTACCTTCTCCAAATTTACCTTTCCATCTTCCACCATATCTCTCACAAAGTGAAACTGCACATCAATGTACTTCGTTCTGGCATGGAAAGTTGGATTCTTTGCAAGGCAAATAGCGCTTTGACTATCACACCAAATAGTAATCTGTTCTACATCAACACCAACATCAGAACACAATCTTCTAAGCCAAATGGCTTCTTTACAAGCATGAGTAGCAGCCATGTACTCAGCTTCTGTAGTGGACAAAGCAACCACAGGTTGTCGCTTACTCATCCAACTAATGGCACCACCAAACATAGTGAACACATAAGCACTGGTGGATCTCTTGCTATCAATATCACTTGCCCAATCTGAATCCACAAACCCATGAATACAAATTGAATGCGGAGATCCAGAAGAGTTACCATGATAACATATGGAGTAATCTGATGTACCCCTCAAATATCTGAATACTCGCTTAACTACATCCCAATGTACCCATCCAGGGTTAGCCATAAACCGACTCAGGACTCCCACTGCTTGGGCAATGTCTGGTCTAGTACAGACCATAGCATACATAAGACTGCCAACTGCACTAGCATAAGGTACTCTACTCATGTCCTCCACCTCACTAGGAGATTTTGGACAATCATCTACAGATAACTTTGTTCCCACAGAAATAGGAACACATAGTGGTCTACAATCTGCCATGCTGAACCTGTCCAACATAGACTTCACATACTTACTCTGACTCAACCAAAGTTTTCTGTTAGACCTGTCTCTATTGATTTCCATACCCAAGATGTACCTAGCTGCCCCAAGATCTTTCATCTCAAACTGTGCTGAGAACTGAGATTTAAAATCAGAAATCATACCCTTACCCTTCCCAAACAGCAACATATCATCAACATATAATGCAACAATAAGAAGGCGATCATTTTCAACTCTTAAATAAACACAATGATTTGATTTTGATCTTACAAATCCAATTGACAACACAAAGGCATCAAACTTAAGGTACCACATCCTAGGAGATTGCTTCAAACCATATAGAGATTTCTTTAATCTGCAAACTAAGGATTCTTTACCTTTAACAATGTAGTGCTCAGGCTGTGACCTATAAATCTCTTCCTCCAAATCACCATGAAGGAAAGTTGTCTTCACATCCATCTATTCTATCTCTAAATCATATGATGCAGCAAGAGATAACAGAAATCTAATGGATGTCAACTTTGCAACAGGAGAGAATATTTCACCATAATCTATTCCCTCTACCTGTGAATACACCTTTGCAACCAATCTAGCTGTGTACCTTTCAACACTGCCATTTGCATAGAATTTCTTCTTGAACACCCATTTACAGCCAATAGATTTTCTCCCTTTAGGCAAAGGTACAAGGTCCCAAGTTTTTTTTTTCTCCAATGAAGCCATCTCATCATCCATAGCCTCAATCTAGGAACCTACGTCTTCCATGCCCAAAGCCTCTTTCACATATCTAGGCTCATCAGTGTTAGTAATCAAAGCAAAGGCACAACTAGAATCTAACATAGAATAACCAAACCTTTCTGGTTTCTTTCTTTCTCTCGTGGATCTCCTCAAGGGCTGTGGTTGAGGTTGTTCTTCCTCTTCTTCTGAACTATCAGAGCTACTAGAGCTCTCCTCATCATTAGGCCCAACATGGTCTCTCTGTTCAGTCTTCTCAGGGGTAGGAGGCAACTGAACAACATCTTTTTCCTTTTCTTTTTCATCTGGTTATAGCACAATAGGAGAAGATTTTAGCTCTCTGAAAATAACATTTCTACTATACAACACCTTACTAGTCATAGGATCCCAAAGCTTGTATCCTTTCACACCAGCACTGTATTTGATGAAAATACATTTAAGAGCTTTGTTTTCCAACTTAGATCTTTTCTCCTTTGGAACATGTGCATAAGCTTCACAACCAAAAAAATGAAGATGTCTAATTGAAGGCTTCTTACCAAACCACACCTCCATGGGTGTCTTACCAACAAGGGCTGATGTAGGAGATCTGTTAACCAGATAGCAAGCAGTGGCCACAGCTTCGGCCCAAAACCTTTGTTCTAAACCAGCTCCACTAAGCATACTCCTAGCCTTCTCCATCAGTGTCCTATTCATTCTCTCTACAACTCCATTTTTCTATGGGGTATAAGGAGTTGTCTTATGCCTCTCAATACCTTGTTCTTTACAGAACTTTTCAAACTTTGCTGAGAAAAACTCACCACCATTGTCAGTTCTCACACACTTAATCTTCTTACTAGTCTGATTCTCTACAAGAGCTTTAAATTCCTTGAATCGACTAAAGACTTGTGTCTTACTTTTAAGGAAATAAATCCATGTCCTTCTACTGTAATCATCTATGAAAGATACAAAAAATACAGACTTGGAGATTGAAGGAACTGTTACAGGACCAAATACATCAGAATGAATAAGATCCAAAACATCAAAAGATTTGTGAGAACTAGAGTAAAACTAAACACGATTTTGTTTACCATAGACACAGTGTTCACAGAAGTTGAACTTGAGATTGCAATCATTTAACCCCTCAACGAGATTTTTATTTTTCAGGGTTCTAAGACCCTTTTCACCAATGTGGCCAAATCTCATATGCCACAACATTGTCTTTTCTGCAGGAAGTTTACCTTCCAAAGTGTTTGCACTACCATCGAAACCAATAGCCACAGACTTCTTCACTACTTGTTCAGATGGTGAGAATGAAGAACTATTACATAGAGGAATACATGCATCTAGCTGAAATAAGGTACCTCTCCTAGTACCCCCTTGCAACCACTATCGATCCTCTCATCATCTTGCATCCTTCTTTTGAAAAAACAACTTGCACACCTACATCATTCAACATACTTACAGATAATAGGTTTCATGCCAAACCCGGAATGTGCATAACTCCATTGATTCCCTTTACTCATCCATCAAGAAATTTGATAGTGACCCTTCTGCGTCCAACTATCTTTAGGTGAGAATCATCACCCAAGTACACCTTTCCACCATCGAACTCTTCATATTTTGAGAGCCAGTTTTGATGAGAGGTCATGTGAAAAGATGCACCTGAGTCAACCAACCACACATCATCAGATGCATGGGCTACCAAAGCTGCGATGAATGCATCGCCATCTTCTTGAGATCTTTCTGAAGCTGAATCTGAACCTTTCTTCTTCTTCTTTGGCTCTTTGCAGTCTTTACAGAAATGCCCAGATTTATCATAGTTCCAACATTTTGACTTGGACTTATTGGAAGTCTTTGACTTCCCACGGGATTTGGATCTACCCTTATTGTTAGACTTATTGTCATTTTTCTTCCCTCTTTCAGTGGATCTCCCACGAACAACAAGGGCTTCTTTTTCTGAAACGGAAGCCTTTCTCCGCATCTCCTCTGATAGCAGCGAAGACACCACATCATCCATTTTGAAGGTGACTAACATGCTTCCGAGAGCCATCATAAGATGGTCCCATGAATCTGGTAAAGAACACAAAAGTGTGTAGCAACGATCCTCCTCCTCTAACTTGACACCAGCTGATGTCAATTGTGCAGCCAGCAGATTAAATGCATTTAAATGATCCGTTAAGGATCCACCTTCCTCCATTCATAGAGAGTACAACTTCTTCCTTAGGAATAACTTGTTCACTAGAGATTTGGCCTGATACACGGTCGCAATTCTTTCCCACAAACTATTTGTGGTTTTCTCATCTAGAACATTCAGAAGAACTGCATCGGTTAAACAAAGTCTTATGAGACCCTTAGCTTTACGGTCTTTGATATCCCAATCTTCTTGAGCTATAGTTTCTGGTCTTGTAGCATTTGAAGTCGCTTCCCATAGGTCATGATCTTCCAACATGTCTTCCATCTTGAGTTTCCACAACTTGAAATTAGTACCATTAAATTTCTCCACCTCCATTCTTCCATAGGATGAACTTGCCATCTCAATCTGCAAATAAGATTCAAAATGCTCTGCAAAAAACTCCCACTCAAACTTGATATCAGCTCAAAAAACCCTACCCAACAACTAGGATCAAAAGTTGATCAAGCTCTGATACCACTTGTAAGGAAACTCAGGTGCAGAAACAGCTTCCTACGCTAATCTCTATAGGAGAGTATTGTGCAAATTCTTTTAAATCCTTACAATTTCAGATTCGTTAACTACTTTAACAAAGATATTACAACCACATACCATACATACAAAAAAATAGAGAATGACACAATGATATACCCTAGGGAAACCTTTCAGTAAAAACCCCAGCACTCCAAAACCTGCACAATGTATTGATCAAAACTATTACAGCTTACAATACACTTGCAATGCAAGTTCTTTCAGAAGATTTCAAAACCCTTGAAGACAAATCATGGTAGCATAAAACATTTCAACAATACACTCGCATCACCACTCTTCGCAACCCTAAAAAAGCTTATATCATACGCTTCACTTTTTAGGGCTACTCCCAAAGATAAACGTATTAGGGTTTTACCATTCTCTGAGAAAATAGGAATCCCAAAAAAAATTTTGGGCCTATGCCCTGAACCCCACAATTGGGGAAGAGTGTACAGTACTCAAATTTATCAGTTTCCACATGTCTTCACCTATCATTGAATCTTCCTAACATAACTCTTACGTGTCATAGGAATCCGTCATAACCGTTTTAGCCATGATCTCCTTACACACAATTCAAGATGTTGACACATCAACATTATTTGCAAGAAATACATTTTACAAAACAAATAATAAGAATAGGAATTATCCAAGGTTGAGACACCTTATACCTAACACATACCTTTCTACTTCAAAAATTATTTTTTTGCAATTAATCAAACATGTTTGTTCATTATTTAATAAAATAGAATTGAAACATGTTTATCAAAGTCATTGTGGCATGGATAATGTAATCAAAGTCATATATGACTTAATTTTATGCAATAAGGCATGAAAAGACAAAATATGTAATGATTTTGTTTATTGTGTCAAATTGTCCTAATTGACCAAATAAGGGTCATAGGAAGATGTATATTAATGGGTGGTTTATGTGGTTGTTGTTTCTTGTGGATTGGCTCATGGAATATGTATATTAATGTCTACTAATATATTTTTCTACAATAAGGATCATTGAATTGATGGATGATATAGAGGACAAGGTGCTTAAACCACTTCCAACCTAGGTTGAGTCCTTTCACCAATAGGATCCTCAGAAGACACCTATTACCAAATCTTTCCAACCAAACTTGAAGTAGGCTTGGAATTTTCTAGATCCCTCTCCTAGGATTCCTTCCAAGATAATCCACAACCTAGATCCCCTTTCATGCACTTTACCCTTAGAAAAATAGGATCTTCACTTCCAAAAGACCACTATAGGCCAGAGGCATATCCCTAACACTTCTTATGTTCCAACTACACTATTTAGACCCTTTGGTATAGTCCTAGAAATCCCAGGCCATGAATTCCTTAGTTAGGCCTAGTAGAGACCTAATGCTTTTAGCCCACCTAATCGACTAAATTAAGTTCAACAAAAAATTATTCCAAAGAGCCTCAAAAAAAACTTTGGGTTCAAATACCCTTTTTAGAGGCCTATAAGACTTCAAATTTATGGCTACAGATTCCATCAATTGAGAACTTTACCCATAAGCCCTAGATTTTAGGCTTTTAGGCCTAATTCCATGTATTTACAAAGGAACAGTATCACACCCACTTGTTACAATAAAAAAATTCTTCCAAAGGGCCCTACTTTATCCTAATACTCATGACCCATGATGTTTTTGGGAATCTCCTTACATACAACCTCACTACACTTCAATTCCATTCATAATTTGACTAGTCACATAGGGATGCCTATTCTCTAATTACCTCCAAATACCTAGGAGCCCTTTTTTTCCATGGCCAATACCAGCTGAAACTTAATGTACACTTGGAAACCCTCCATTTCACCGAAGAAGAGAATTTTTGAATAGTGGAATTAAGAGGAATTGCCCATTTATTGCTGAAACCCTGGTTATGAGGGTTTAGTGACTTGCAACTACAAAATTGAATGGATCTTCCTCTTCATAGCATTTCAAGCCCTAAAATCAAAACCAAAATAAAGCTAATTCATTCATTTAACTCCAAATTTATGATTTGGCACCAAATGAATCCATACAAGTCCATACAAATATCTATAACAACATATTTACACAAAAAAACTAAACTTTTTGGCACACAAACTCTATATATTTCTTCATTAACTCAATGATTACATTTCAAAATGGCCTTATAGAAGTGGAATAATAGTTCTCCACCAAAAGAAACTGGCCTAACTACTATTCAAATTAGTTAGCCATTGAAACATAACATCTTGCAAAAAACTTGCAAAGTTGCAACTTTGTAACTTTTGCAAATTTTTGATAATTTGGCCTTATTAGAAGCCTTGACCATTCATAGGTGATTAATGTGCCATAACACATGAAACATGAAACCCTTTTAGAAAAAAAATCATGTTGACATCAATAGAACAACCACTGGCACACGTGGACCACCTTTGACCAAGTATGGACGAATACCTAATTTTAAACTTTCCCTTTCAACTAAAAAGACTAATGGCACAAAAGGCCTTATTAAAAAATTAGGTGGCCATGAAAAGACTTATTAAATTTAGATACCCACCACATAGTGAATAATATCACATGAAGGACAAGTGCTCCTGCACCAATGGTTGATACCCTAGGGTGGAAGTTTGCTTGTGAAAAGGGTGCATGGATGGTGCTATGGTGAAGGTCTAAGAGATCTGCCTTATGGAGGGTACATTTTTATGATGGAATCAATTTAAATATGTTGAATGGATGGTGAACCAAATATTTTTACAATATGGAAATTATTGGAAGGTGCATTTTGAGAAAGCCCTAGGTTTTAAGGCCTAAAAGTGAAGGTCTATGAGTTGGGAGAACATGAGAGCATGGTAGCCATTAAAACCCATAAATTCATTGGTTTGGAATCATAAATCAATGTTTTCCAATGGTTCAGGGTTCTCTTTATACGTATTTGATATAGTCCCTTTGTAAATTTGGGCTATTTTGGGCTCATTTGGCCCAATTTGAGAATTGCAAGGTATTGGTCTTGTATGTTGGTCCAAAAGAACAATATCTAGTTTTTGGATATGTTGAAACTTATAAAAGGGTATCTGGAAGTGTATATTTTTATCAAGTGTTTTGGAACAAGTTGGTGAAAAGCATGAAATACCTTATTTTACCAATGTTGCTTAATGACCCTTAGGGACACTTCAGTCCGGTGTGCTTGGGAACGTTCAAGGGACTTCATGGGTGAAATGGGGTTGTCACTAGTGTTTACCTAGCCAATCAAAGATAATGGACTAGATGATTTGATCCCATGACCAAAAAATTGAATTATAAGCCCAATGTTGCTCATGTCAATTGAGCAACATTGTAACTTTTGACATAAACCATGATAGGGATGCCAAATTAAAATGAAGGGTAATCTCCCAAAATTGAGATGGGTAATTGTAGGCCTCCATAACACAATCTTGTAGCACATGAAGATTCATGAATACCTCACTCGAGCTCTAAGATATGCCCCAAGAAAGATTGCTGCCCATTGTTTCTTAGTGGCCCTTAGGGACACTTTGGTCAGGTGTTCTCGAGAACATTTGAGGGAATCTATAGGAGAAATAGGGTTGTCACTATCATTTTCCCAGCCAACTAGAGATAATGGAGAAGATGATTTGATCCCATGATGAAGGCATTGAAAGATACCTAATGTTTCTCATTTCAATTGAGCAACATTGGACCTTTTGACATAAACTGAGATAGGGATGCCAAATTAAAATGAAGGGGAATATACCAAAATTGAGATTGGTAATTGTAGGCCTCCATAACATGGTCCTATAGGACCTAACAATTTATCAATACCTCGTATGATCTCTGAGATATGCCCCAAGAAAGATCGTTGTCCAATGTTGCTTAGTGACCCTAGGGACACTTTGGTTAGGTGTGCTCGTGAAAATTTGAGGGACTTTGTGGGTGAAATGGGGCAGTCACTAGTGTTTACCTAGCCAAATGAAGCTAATGGAGTAGACGGTTCAATCCCACGATGAATAGATTGAAATATACCAAATGTTTCTCATTTCAATTGAGCAACATTGCAACTTTTGACATAAATCGAGATAGGGATGCCAAATTAAAATGAAGGGGAATCTCCCAAAATTGAGATCAGTAATTGTAGGCATCCATTACACAGTCCTGTATGACATGAAGATTTTTTGATACCTTGTACGAGCTCCGAGATATGCCCTAAGAAATATCACTACCCAATGTTGCTTAGTGACCCTTAGGGACACTTTGGTCAGGGGTGCTTGCGAACGTTCGAGGGACTCTATGGGTTAAACAAGGTTGTCACTAGAATTTACCTAGCCAAACAAGAGCTAATGGAGTAGATGATTCAATCCCATGGAAAATGGATTGAAAGATACTTGATGTTGCTAATTTCAATTGAGCAATATTGCAACTTTTGACATAAACCGAGATAGGCATGCCAAATTAAAATTAAGGTGAATCTCCCAAAATTGAGATGGATAATTGTAGGCCTCCATAACATGGTCCTATAGCACCTTACAATTCATTGATACCTCACATGAGATTCGAGGTATGCCCCCAAAAATACCACTTCCCAATGTTGCTTAGTGACCCTTAGGGACACTTTGGTCAAGTGTGCTAGAGAACATTCAAGGGACTCCATGTGTGAAATAGGGTTGTCACTAGCATTTACTCGTCCAACCAGAGCTAATGGAGTAGACTATTGGATCCCATGGTGAGTGGTTTGAAAGATATAAAACATGAAATATGAAATATGAAACATGGAACATGAAACATGAAACATGAAATATGATACATGAAATATGAAACATGATATATCAGGCCATTCTTTGAACTAGGTTGGGAAACCTTGAAGTGGACATTGGCTTGTTGGAGCTCCATGACTATTTAGGTGCTCCTGCACAAACAATCCACATAATAATATATAGCCATTAAATCAATTCTAATAATGACATTTTATATCTTATCAACTTAATGTGTTCCATTATTGCATATGACATGAGCTTTTTTAAGAATGTACGTACAAATATTTTCAAATTTTGCAATCACATCCATGTTATGGCATTTAAAGAATATATTTTTTAAAGACATGTCTAAACATTTTCTTAATGGTAATCAATATTTAAGTAAGAAATTTTTAAATAGATTTCATACTTATTTATTGTTGAACGTATAAAATAAAAGGTAAATTTCAAAAGTAAATGCCAAATTCTTCTGAGGTAGGGATTGAGAGGATTGAATACATGTATTTCAATAATATATTTGCAAATAAAGCCCATTACACCTCTAATATAGAAAATTTGGCACCTAACGTGCACATGACAACTCATTTCCCTCTTTTTACATAAAAATTGGCATCTAATATGCACATGGCAGCTCATTGCATCTTTCATATACAAAAATTGGCATCTAACATACACATGACAACTCATTGCCCTTTTTTTACATAAAAAATAGCATCTAATATGCACACAGAAGCTCTTTGCCCTTTTTTTATACAAAATTTGAATATAACATGCAAATCACATCTCATTGCCCTTTTTTAATGTTAAAATTTGGCATCTAATATGCACATGGCAGCCGTTTTTTTATACAAAATTTGGCATCTATTTATGCACATTACATCTCATTGTCATTTTTAAGTACAAAATTTGGCCTCTAAATATACACATAGAGAACCTCAAAGATATACACAAAATTGTCAAAATCATTCTACCATATTGTAGAATCATTCTTCTAGATTGCCCAAAATTAATCAAGAGAACCTTCTAGATCAACTCTAACCCTTATTGTGTCAAGTATTGCCTCGTGGTTAGATTCATGAGCTTTCCACAAATTCTTGTTAAGAGGTATTCCATGATACTTAATCAATTGAATATTTGTTGCAACAATAAGGTTAGAGTAATGAAGAATATGTCTATGTGTCTCAAAGTCCTCAAATAGCTATGCATTAGAATCCTTGATAGGATACCTACATTTTATAGTGTTTAATACCCAAATCAATACAAAGTGTAATAAAAAGAGTTTAATTATAGGTATGCATACAACTAGACACAACAATGGTACCTTCTAAGCCATGTTTGTGTGACAACAACAAATCCTATTGGGTATTGAATACCTTCTCCATCAATGACCGTAGTTGTCAATTTCTTTTTGGCCTCAATACAATGACACAAAAAGTAATTTGTTCCTTATTCATTGTTCTTATCTATAATTACTACATATACATGACTTGAATTTAATAGAAGGATTAGTTAATACCAAAGTCAACATGTAAAGAACTAATAAATTGAGCTTAAAATTTATTTAACCTATGAAATCTAGAGAAATTACTCAGTTCAACTAGGTCTGATACATGGTCAAAAGCTACTTATACTTCAATCTGGCTCATTTGTAGTTCTCTAGCAAGTTAATATGTATCTAGGGTTTGCAAAAGTCTACAAGACCATTGGTCAACCCACTCTTTTGATCACATTCATTCCACACAAAATGCATACATGAAGAGAAAAAGCATGCAATTTGTCTAGTATAAATAGCTAATGATGTTGCATTTGAAATTCTTAATGAATGCATGTCACTTGATGCTATAAGTGTACAACAATCTAGATAGTTGGTGCAGGAGCACCCTTGAATGGACAGTTGGTTGTCCTATTTTGGTGTGAAAAGTTCCTCTTGAAGGGAAATGTAATTAAATAAGGTCATTTGACTATGAGTGGTGTGGTGAGAGTCTTGTTGTGAGTCTAAGTTCTAGGTTGGGATCAGTTAGTCTTCATGACAGTCCTGTAACTAATGTTGACAGTAGGTGTGAAATGTTGTTCAACATGTTAATTTAATATATTTAGGGTCTTAGTACTCTAGGAAGTCCATTTTAGGATTGGGAAGGCTTGGATGGTGTTAGAACACCTAGGAAGTTAGCAAAAATTGACAAATTGTAAAAGTTGTCAAATTGTTGTCGAGCAACATTTGCAACTTTGAAAAGTTGCTAAGTCAAAAACCCTAGTTATGAGGGTTTTGACCTCTATGAGGTTTGGGAATGCCTAAAAGGCCTAAACTCATGGTGGATGGGTATATAAGATGAAAAACCCTAATTTTAGATAGAGAGCATTCATTGTGTATGGATAGACTGACTGTAACCAAAAGTTTTACCTGTGAACATAGAAAGAACTTGAGGACAAGGTTGTTATTGTATTCAAATGGATTGAATCCTCATTGAAAGCTTATGTAATTTCATGTTCTACATGTTATTGAGTGATACAAGTTTTGGTTTTGTGAATTAGATAGTTTTACTTTGCATTTTATTAAATCTTTTGCTTTATACAGTCCACTATCCAGGTTTGACAGTTTGGCAAAAATGTAAGCCTAGCTCCATTTCCCACCATAGCCATTGTATGGCATTTTGGGAATGGAGACAGGTTGTCAAACTACCATATGCCTCAAGTCTAGGCTCTAGAAGTGCTAGCAAGTATTTCTAAGGTCTTGCCCTAGGCGAGCTAAATGTGAAAGCCCAACTAGGAAGACCTATTGTTGTGTCATTATATTGTAGGAGGAGTTGTGTCAAGAGCCAAGAAGGCCTTGATTGTAAATTTTGATGATTTTTAGGTACCCTATGAAGAGGAGGAGTGCCCAAGTTATCAACAAGCCAAGTTTTGAGCCCAAAGACTAAATACAGGCCTAAAATCTAGGAGAAGGCCCTAATTTGGGAACAGGGTGTACGGATGATGTCAGGACCTTAAACCTAGAAAATCTGAAAGGTCTCAAGATGCATAGTTGAACTAAAAAATAATATCAAGGGGTTCTTTTGGGAAGAAACAATAGAGAAAGGAGATCCCTAGCTTTTAGGAGGCCTAATTGGTCTAGAAGGCTACAAGGCCTAAAACTTGGAAAATTAGTGAGCGATAGGAAAATGGTGGAACTTGGAAAATAGAGACCCCTAGAACGAGTCAAAAAGGATGTTTAGTTATCCCTTAGCCTCCTGCAACCAAATTTATAGGTTAGGGCTTGAAATTTACTCAATGGCAAAGTACTCTTAAAGACAAGGAGTGGTTATCTGATATGATAAGAAGAACTCTTGGAAGTAGGAGAGTTTGAGTCTTTCCTAATGATTGGAGGGTGGATTGAGGAAACCCTAGGGGGTCCCAAGTGAGACCTAGGTAGAGTTAAGAAAACTCTAGAGTAATTGGAGTTTCTCCCTATCAGAGTGGTATCAGAGCATTGGGAAAGATTTGGGAATAGTGTTGCAGACTGTGGATGTTGCAGCCCACCCAATCAAGTGAAGAGTTAGTTGGATCCAACAAGATGGTGACTAATGATGAATTGGCTAAGAAGGTTGAGCAAGAGGAAGATAACCAACTACTAAGAGAGAGGTTGGCTCAATTGGAGCAACTCTTGGGTGAAGTCCAAGATAAGACAGACAGAGTGAAGGACAAGGTAGATCAAAAAGAAGAGTAGGAAGCTAAGGAGAAGGAGATAGAATTGGAGGAAGAAGCTCCCACTCCCAACCTTGTGATAGTAGAGGAACCCTTCTTGAAGGCACTCAAGGCCTGAAGTGGGAAGGCATTGGAAGGAGTACCACTTTTTAGTGGACAAATGGACCCTGATCTAGTCATGGACTAGATTGACAATATTGAAAATCACTTTGAGTGTGATGGTGTAATCAAAGCCCAAAAAGTGAAAGTGGCTAAGTCTAGGTTGAGGGGGTCAACACTCACCTGGTGGAAGTATGTACAGACTGAGAGAGAAAAAGAGGGTGAGAGTCCTATTGCCACTTGGAAGGGCATGTTGTTGAAACTAAAAGAAACCTATTTGTTAGATGACTATGAAGTTCAACTTCATAAAAGAAGACAAAACCTTAGACAGAAGGATCTAGATGTCCAAGCCTATATAGAAGAATTCCAAAAATTGTGCCCAAGGTCAAAAATAGTAGAGGATGAAAGTATAAGGTTGGCTAGGTATCAAAATGGACTCAAGTGGTCTATCCAAGAGGATATGAGCCTTTCTACCTTTAAGAGTGTGATAAAATGTTACCAAATGGCATTGAAAATAGAGGAGAAAAGTAGGAAGAAGCATGATCAATCATCTAAAGGAAAAGGTAGAGGAAAAGAGAATAGAGGCCATAGAGGCAGCTTTGTAGGAAGGGGTAGTGAATTCAGGGGTCAAGGGGAGTCCAAATTGACAAAGATTGTCAATGAAACCAGTGGAAGAGGAAGTATGAGTAGAGGCAGGGGATTCCAAGGTGGAGGAAGAGGTAGATTTGGGGGTTCAGGCAGAGCCTCACACTTTGTAACTATGAAGTGTTTCCATTGTAATCAACTTGGTCACCTGACCTATAGATGTCCTGAGAAGGCTTCTAGCTCACATGGATAGAAGAGGGTCAATTACATATCCCAAGAAGAATCCAACATTGTCAAATCTCCTGAAATCAATCTTGATTCAAAAAGTGGAGAGAACCTTATGATTAGAAGGATCCTTATTAAAGAACCTATTAAGGAAGAGGCTAAACAAAGGAGAGCCCTGTTTAGGGTGAAATGCAAAATACTTGGTAAAGTGTGCAAGATGATTATAGACTCAGGGTCTAATGATAATATTATCTCAGAGGAGGTAGTCAACAAACTTGGATTAACTAAAATCTTTTCACACCAACCCTTATAGGGTCACATGGTTGAATAAAGGACATCATGTTCTTTTTAATGAGTAGGCATGGGTTGATTTCTCAATAGGGAAATATGAGGATAAGTTCCTATGTGATATACTCCCAATGGATGCATGCCACCTACTTTTAGGTAGGTCATGGCAGTTTGATAGGAAGACCATACATGATGGGGAAAGAAATTCCTATTCCTTCAAGAAGGATGGGGTCACTTATAGGATTCAATCACTCATAGAGAATGAAGGGTCTACATCAACAGGACCCAATATCTTTCTACAAGGGGGCAAAAAATACATCCAAGAAATGAAAGATGGAGAAGGAACACATTTTGTTGTCATGGTGAAACCTAGTGATGAGAAGAAGGTAGAACTTACACCATTGCCTAAGGAAAGGAACTCTTGAAGGAGTTTAAAGACATAGTGAGTGATGGGTCACCTGCCATGTTACCACCTCCTAGAGCTATTAGTCATCAAATCGACTTCATACCAGGGGCATCTCTTCTAAACAAAGTAGCATACAAGATGACTCCTGACCAAAACAAGGAGATAGCCAGACAAGTGCAAGAGCTCTTAGACCAAGGACTAATTAGGAAGAGCATTAGCCCATGTGTAGTGCCTGTAGTCTTGGAATCAAAGAAGGGAGGTAAGTGGAGGCTTTGTACAAACTCAAGAGCAATTAATAGGATCACTATAAGGTACATATTTCCCATTCCAAGGATTGAAGATCTTATGGATTGTTTGGGAGAAGCAAGGTACTACACCAAGTTGGATTTAAAAAGTGGGTATCATCAAATAAGGATTAAGGAGGGGGATGAATGGAAGACTGCATTCAAGACCATAGAAGGGCTTTATGAATGGTTGGTCATGCCCTTTGGGCTTAACAATGCTCCAAGCACCTTCATGAGGTTGATGAATGAGGTGTTAAAGGACTACATAGGAAGATTTTTAGTAGTGTACTTGGATGATATCCTAATCTTTAGCAAGACTAAAGAAGAACACATCCAACATTTTTAGGTTGTGATGAAGAGACTCCATGAGGAGAAGTTGTCTATCAACTTGGAAAAGTATGAATTTATGAAGCAAGAGCTGATTTATCTTGGTTTTGTGGTGTCTCAAGGGATCTTGAAGATGGATCCTAGGAAGGTGGAAGAAATACTCAACTGGCCAACACATACAAGTAGCACTGAGGTAACGAGTTTCCATGGACTTGCCCAATTCTATAGGAAGTTCATTAAGGGTTTTAGTGAAGTATGTGCACTAGTCTTAGATACCATTAAGGGTGGAGTGAAAACTAAGTTCAAATGGACTCTAGAGGCTGGTAAAGGTTTTGAATTATTGAAAAAGAGAGTGGCGACACAACCTATATTGGTTTTTCCTAATTTTGATAAGTTGTTCACCTTAGAGTGTGATGCAAGTGGCATAGTAGTTGGGGCAGTATTAAATCAGGAGAATAGACCAGTGGCATTTTATAGTGAAAAGTTGAATGAGGCTAAGAAGAGGTATTCTTCTTATGACCTAGAGTTGTATGTTCTAGTGCAATCTTTGCGAAAATGGAGGCACTATTTGTTGCCTAAAGAATTTGTGGTATATACTGAAAACAAGGCTTTAAGTTTTATCAATTCATAGGCAAAATTGAGCAATAGGCATATCAAATGGATGGAGTATCTATAGGCTTATACATTCACAATCAAGCACAAAAAGGGACAAATGAACAAGGTAGTTGATGCCTTGAGTAGGAGACTTTTGATAGTCCAAGAAGTGCAGCTCCAAAGCATAGGTATTGAGAGATTTAGAGAACTTTATGAAGATGATGAAGACTTTGTAGAAGCATACAAGGTGTGTAAAGAATTTAAGAATCATTTCCATAGTCAATTTAAAGACTATACAATTCAGAATGATTTATTGTTTAGAGGTGGACAGTTATGTGTGCCTAAAGGCTCCATGAGAGAAAATTTGATACAAGAGAAGCACAATGGGAGTTTGAGTGGGCATTTTGGCCTAAACAAAACACTTGAACTTGTGAAAAGGTTCTATTATTGGCCTAGGATGCAGAAGGACATTAGGAGGTATGTGGAAGAATGCTTAGTTTTTGAACAAGCCAAAGGCACTTCATCTAATGTAGGTTTGTACCAACCTTTACCCATTCCTAGTAGGCCTTGGGAATGCATTAGCATTGATTTCATAGTAGGGTTACCAAGAACCAAGACTGGTTTAGATAGTATATTTGTGGTTGTTGATAGGTTTAGAAAGATGAGCCATTTCATTGCTTGTAAAACCACTCATGATGCCAGTCAAATTGCACATTTTTTCTTCAAAGAGGTGGCAAGGATTCATGGTTTGCCACTATGTATAGTCTCTGACAGTGATGTCAAGTTTATGGGGCATTTTTGGAAAACCACGTGGAAGAGGTTAGGCACTAACCTGTGATTTGGATCAGCCTACCATCCCCAAACTGATGGTCAAACTAAAATCATCAATAGAGTGTTGGGTAATCTCCTTCGGTGTTTGACAAAAGAATATGGGATGATGTGGGATCAGTTATTGCCATAGGCAGAATATGCCTATAATGACAATGTGAATAGGACAACATGGATAAGTCCTTTTTAAGTTGTCTATGGTCTACATCCTAGAGGTGTGTTTGAGCTGAGGCACCTCTCAAATGAAGAAGGAAGGAGTGCATATGCAGAAGATTTCACCCAATCAATGAAGGAGGTTCACGATCAAGTGAAGAAGCAGCTCCAAGAGGCTACACAAAAGTTGAAGGTCAAGGTTGATGAAGGGAGGAAGGACCTTCAATTTTCTATAGGAGACCTTGTGATGGTCCACCTTAACAAGTCTAGATTGTAGAAGGGTGTTCCCACTAAACTTCAAATGAGAAGAATAGGACCCTACAAGGTACTTGCAAAATATGGGCAAAATGCCTACAAACTGGACTTGCTATCAGATTTGGCAATGTCCCTTGTATTTAATGTGTAGGACTTAGTGATATATAGAGGGCCTACACCTGTACCTACCATCTCTCAATCAGGCAGTAAGAAGATTCATAAAGATGTTCAGATTAGTCCTACATCTACATCAGTAGCAGAGAAGATCTTAGCTTCTAAAGTCAAGAAGAAGACCAGGCAGGGCACATATATGGAGGATTTGATTCAGTGGAAAGGAAAGTCTAAAGATGAAGCTACTTGGGTAGCTAAGAATACCTTAAAAAGGCTAGGGGTTGATCCTACACTCCTATCACCAGGGGTGACTTGATTTCCTATTTTCGGCAGCATGGTGCATGAGCACCCTTGAATGGACAGTTGGTTGTCCTATTTTGGTGTGAAAAGTCCCTCTTTATGGGAAATTTAATTAAATAAGGTCTTTTGACTATGAGTGGTGTGGTGAGAGTCTTGTTGTGAGTCTAAGTTCTAGGTTGGGATCAGTTAGTCTTCATGACAGTCCTATAACTAATGTTGACAGCAGGTGTGAAATGTTGTTCAACATGTTAATTTAATATATTTAGGGTCTTAGTACTCTAGGAAGTCCATTTTAGGATTGGGAAGGCTTGGATGGTGTTAGAACACCTAGGAAGTTAGCAAAAATTGACAAATTGTAAAAGTTGTCAAATTGTTGTCGAGCAACATTTGCAACTTTGAAAAGTTGCTAAGTCAAAAACCCTAGTTATGAGGGTTTTGACCTCTATGAGGTTTGGGAATGCCTAAAAGGCCTAAAATCATGCTGGATGGGTATATAAGATGAAAAACCCTAATTTTAGACAAAGAGAATTCATTGTGTACGGACAGACTGACTGTAAGTAGAAGTTTTACTTGTGAACAGAGAAAGAATTTGAGGACAGGGTTGTTATTGTATTCAAATGGATTGAATCTTCATTGAAAGCTTATGTAATCTGATGTTCTACATGTTATTGAGTGATACAAGTTTTGGTTTTGTGAATTAGATAGTTTTACTTTGCATTTTATTAAATCTTTTGCTTTATACAGTCTATTGTCCAGGTTTGACAATGTGGGAAAAATGTAAGCCTAGCTCCATTTCCCACCATAGCCACTGTATAGCCTTTTGGGGATGGAGAATAGGGTTGTCAAACTACCATATGCCTTAGGTCTAGGCTCTAGAAGTGGTAGCAAGTATTTTTAAGGTCTTTCCCTAGGCGAGCTAAATGTGAAAGCCCAACTAGGAAGACCTATTGTTGTGTCATTATATTGTGAGAGGAGTTGTATCAAGAGCCAAGAAGGCCTTGATTGTAAAGTTTGATGATCTACATGTACCCTATGAAGAGGAGGAGTGCCCAAGTTATCAGAAAGCCAAGTATTGAGCCCAATGACCAAAGACATGCCTAAAATCTAGGAGAAGGCCCTAATTTGGGAATAGGGTGTAGGAACAGTGTCAAGACCTTAGACCTAGAAAATCTGAAATGTCTCAAGATGCATAGTTGAACTACCAGATAATATCAGGGGGTTCTTTGGGAAGAAAAAAAAGAGAATGGAGATCCCTAGCTTTTAGGAGGCCTAATTGGTCTAGAAGGCTACAAGGCCTAAAACTTGGAAAATCAGTGAGCGATAGGAAAATGGTGGAACTTGGAAAATAGAGACCCCTAGAAGGAGTCAAAAAGGATGTTTAGCTATCCCTTAGTCTCCTTCAACCAAATTTATAGGTTAGGGCTTGAAAGTTACTCAATGGAAAAGTACTCTTAAAGACAAGGAGTGGTTATCTGATATGATAAGAACTCTTGGAAGTAGGAGATTTTGAGTCTTTCCTAGTGATTGGAGGGTGGATTGAGGAAATCCTAGGGGGTCCCAAGTGAGACCTAGGTAGAGTTAAGACAACTCTAGAGGAATTGGAGTTTCTCCCTATCAATAGTTTTCAATGTTAGATTCACGTATCAACCAAAAATATCTAGAAACCATAGACTTACATGCATTACTTGGTCTCATCGTAGAGTTACACCATTGCACAATTGTTTCTACATCTATTAACATTGTGCCACCTTCGTACTTCAATTCCTCTGTTGTAAGAGTTTTTTTCACACATGCTACCACACCATCATGCTCTCCCTTTTCATGCCCTACCTCAATGAAATTCAAAAAATGTTGTACACCACTTGTCACATGCATCCTAGTCAACTAGTAGAACATCCTTGCATTCTTGAATTGTGTGGTGCAATTGTCTGACCATATTAGGTTTTGGTTGTATCTTATACACCTTTCCCTTAAATTATCATAGAAGACTATACAACATCCTTGCAAAAACTCTAAGGAATGAGTATGATCATCATTGTTATAGAAGTGATGCTCTCTTATAACCTTTTTGTCCTCCTCCATGCTATCATGTGCATGTATGAATGCTATGTGTACAAAAATTGTAACTTGTGTAGAGTGGTAATACATAGGTTTCACTTCATTTTGAGATTTCAGTGTATAATTATTAGAAATATCAACAAAAGACACAATAGTACTGAGGGGGAAAGCTTCCTTACACAACTTGAATTTCCCATCTAACCACCTAGATCTATTTGTGTGACCTATGTACTCATAAACTAGTTTCTCTTGAAACATCTTCATAAAGTCAGCTACACATATATCCCTTTTCACTAACTCGCGCCTCTTTAATTATTTCCCATATTTAATACCATATGTGAATGAATTGTATTTTCTAATAGAAACTAGTGTCTTACAAATTTCATGTGTGCTATCTAGATGTAGGCATCTAGGAAACTGTTGCAAACCACCACATGTAGGACAAAATCCTTTCAAACACATCATCTTATAGTAAATGCACCCATCATATCATCTACATAGTACACTTGAAATAAATTCTCTTGGTGACTTAGGAGGTTCTTGTAGACCACATTCCTGCAAAACATCGTTAGTGTGCAAAGTAACACATATATAATGATAAATATCATAATGCATAGAAAATTCAACATGGACCCTACAATAACACATAGTACGTGCATGATTAATCTTAACATTAAATGGTTTTGTCATTTCCAAAAATATTTGGCTAATTTTAATCTGAGGAAAGCTTTGAAGAAACCTTTCATAAAATTGTGTTTGAGTCATGTCTAAATAGTGTTTTGGATGTGGCTCACAATTTCTAATTCCAATTTTCCTTCTAACAACATCTATTTGGTTTGGTGAAACCCTTGTGTTGTCATGCCAAAATTTGTCAATTAACGTTCTTAGTGCATCAACAAAAACCTTTTCCTTGCGTAGGATTCTATCCAAGAATGCCCAAAGAGATTTATTGTTAGGATCCCCAATTTAATCTCACCTGTCTAAGGCATTGCATAATGTTGTTCTAGTTACCCTTAATGAATTTCTTTTTTTTCTACTAAATGAGTTTTTTTTTACTTTCTTTCCCATTATGGTTAATATGAGAACATGTCAAATGATATTAGCATCTTTTGTGGATGCTTTCGTACCAATGGCTTGGTATGAATCAAATAGATTTCTCACAATAGCTCTTTCACTACTATTTTTAGTTGTTCTTAACCCCAAAATTCTCATTGTCTCTCTATGTTACACGTGTATTAATCTTTTCTCTCACGGTCAGTTGTTTTGTCTAGGTAAATGTCTTAGTAGTAGTTGAACTTGAAGCTTTTTCCTTAAGTCAATTCAAGTTCAAGTTCAACTATTTTTGGGAATTTTAAAAGGGTCGTAGTCTTTAAGTTTTCGGTCTTTTAGTCAATAATATATGAAAGTCAAACTTGAACCTTGAACTTTCCAAAGTTCAAGTTTGAAGGTCTGATTAATGGAATATTCTATTCGAATAACTGACTCCCTGTAGGAAAATTCTCTTAAAGTTATCAAACCTGAGTTCTCATAGGATTTTATATAAAGTCCAAGTCCTCTGTATTTGATGGGACAAAACATCCATAATATGACATGATGAAAGACAACTGGCAGCTCATATTACTCTATGGGTCATCATTATAAAAAGTGTGATAAGTAGATGAGGTCATTGAAAGCTAGAAGAATGCATCGATTTGAAAGGGGAGTTAATAGAAAGACCATAAATGTCATATCAAAAACCCTCTTGCAAAAGTGAATTCATTATTCCATTCTACCCAAATCTGCATGTAATATTCACCAACTTTGATCATAAATAGTAGTCTTTTCATTATCAATTATTCATTAGTTTTTCTGGAGAGTGGAAGCAATGAGAATTTCGTAAGGGATCATAGGAGTGTTATGCATAGTAAATCGGTGAGTAAAACCCTTGTCTCTTATGACTTTCAGTTTGGGGTTTCCCTAAAGGAAGTTTGGTTACTACATGTTGTGGGTTTTCTTTTGTTTTTCTTGAAATGCCTCTATTTTGGCCTAAACTCTCCAAAGTTGAAAAGGGAATCCATTTTCTTATCTCCCTTCCCAAAATTTGTGATACCTCACCAGTGAATATAAGCTTGACGGAATTGAATGAAAGAGTCAGAAATGCTCTGGATGGGTTGTTTTCTAAGAAGTTAGTCAATAGTGGATTGTTGGAGGCTGTAGCTTTTTCGCCTATCCTGGTATGCCCTGAATTAGTGTTAGAATGTGCTAATAGATAAAATGTCAGAAATAGGTGCATCATAAATGTTTTAGGAGAAATTATGGTAAAGGTTAGTAGGGAGACAATAATAGCAGCCCTAAAATTCCTCAGAAGGAACCCTATGAACCCTATACCTTTGAAGAAGCAACTCGTAGATATGATGAGGAAAGGAAGAAGTAAAACTCCCTCATTGCACAGAGTTGGTTGTAGAATCCAGAAAAAGGAGGTTCATAGTTACCAAAGCCCTTAACCATTGAACATTTCATGAAAGAAATAGCAGATATAGTTTTTCTCCTGAATAGGGTAAAGGGAAATGAGCATGCCTTTCATTGGGAGGATTGGATGTACTTTTTTAAATCCAAAAAATAGTGGGAGGTGAGAAATTTATTGATTGGGCCGAGATGATAGCTAAAAAATTGCATAGGGAATTATTGAGTTTGACCAAGCTAACACCTTTTTACATGACCTCCTATCTTTTCTACATCTTATCCTTCTGCAAGGATTAGGAGGGATTACCCCATGAGCCATGGACTGAAGATATAAGAATTTATGAATACTATAGACACTTGCAAAGCAGAAGGTTTGTCGAAGAATTTAGAAGGGTCAATGATGTGTTCTTGGGAAGGTTAGTCTTTGAGCTTAAAGGTAAAGAAAGTAGTAGTCTTAATGAAGATTCTATGAAAGTAATTAATATCTATGGCTTTTATTTTATTCAATTTCCAAAATTTACCTACATTAGAGTTGGGGCATTTGAAGGCAAGTCTCTAAAGTTACCACGATATTGTTTAGATAATGTTTTTCTAATAGAGATATATAGGTAGTTAGTTTTCATTGAACAAAAATCAAGAAACTCTAAGAATTCATTTGGAGTCTTATTTACCATAGAGCTTGGTCATTATAGATGTAGAAGTTTGCAGGATGCTATAGAAATGGAAGGTGAGCTTCAGAATCTGAACTTGAAACCTTGCACGTTAAGGAATAAATTTGATTACAAAGGGTTTACTAAAGATAATTTTAATGTCTCATCCACATTCATGCATATACGAGAGCTAGAAGATTATTGGGCTAACTATTCAGATAATTTTGAAGTCAGGAGAAGGCTATGGTCCAAAATGACCCTAAAACAAATAGTAACCTTTAGGGTAGGTTTGAACATAGATGAGGTTGAAGAAGATGAGAACAAAGATGTGTTAGACCCTCAATATCTGTAACATATTGAAGGCCTCCCCATTCCATAAATAGATTAGAGAAAAAGGGAAGAAGACAACTTAAAATCCAAAACAACCAATTTGATTAAAAGAACAAAGAGTTGGTTACATGGGAGGAAAGCTCTCAAGTTAGTTTTTCAAACACCAAGACAACAAGTGAAAGAAAAGAAAAAGAGATCTTCATGTAAACTCTCTATTTCCACTAATCATGTTGTTAATGATTCTGTTGCAAGTAATTCTGAACCTAAGGCTGAATCAGGCTCACCAAAAGTTCAAGTTCAACACCAAATAGAGCCTAGTTTACGGGTAACCCACTCAAGCAGTAAGAAATAGAAGAAAGAGAACAAGCCTGTAGTAAGCCATAAAGTCTTGGTAGACCCCTCCAGAGGTAGAGAAAGAAGAAAAATAGGTCCCTAACTCTAGTCTTCCTGACATGGGTGATAATCAACATGTCTAGAGTGGTGAAGAGAATACTTCAATGGATTCTCTCACTTTTCTTAGTGGCCACGAAGAACAATAAAAGACTCCAATAGGTCCAAAATGACTAGAGACCTCCACAGCCAGAAAATACAGTGTTGTGCCTCTATCATTACCCATCAAAGATGTAGTGAGTAAATGTTTGGGTGAAATGCCCAAGGGTAAAAATCCCAAGACCGAATCCAGGCTTGAATTTTATGAAGACACTGAGCAATGAATGGTAGAAATTGCCAAGTTGGTCAATAATAAAGATAATAATAATGTCACTACAGAGGATTAACATATATCAAAAGTGGACCCAGGGAAAGAAAACAAGTTAGTTGACATGAAAATATTTGAGGTATCAAATAGGAAAATTGCCAACAGAGTATGGAAGGATGCTAAAGAAAAGAAAGAGATGAAGGTGACTATGAATAATATGGCTCAGTATATCTACGACATCCAACATCTTGAACCTTTTCCCCTAAATGAAATTCCTTCCTCAATTGACATAAAATCCCCAGTCAATCAAAAGTTCTTGGACTAGGTATAGAGGAACATAGAAATTTCCAAATCATTTGAAGAATGGATGGAGCATGTCAAGATCGAGGCAATAAAACACATCAACTATTTGAATGAAGTTTATAAAGAAGCCATTAATGCAACCAAGAAGCTTGAGTCAAACATAGAGTCTTGGGAAAACAAGAATGACAACTGGACTAAAGGGGTCTCGTGGATGGAAGAAGTGCAGAAATATGGCTTGCAAAAGTTTCTTGTGGAACGACGAGTCCCAGGGTTGGATGAAAAAATTCTCTACCTATTAAAAGAATGAATTGAATGGAGAAATGAGGTTATTGCTCAAGGGGTTTATGAGATCAAAGATTTACTCAAAGAGTTAGAAACCATAAAGGATATCATTCAAGGGGACATGAAGTGGATTGATAAGAAATGTTCCAAAACAAAAGAAAAGATGGTCAGGTTGGGTGAAGAAATTGTTAAAGACTTGCAGGATAAATTCAATGAGCTAAAGGAGGCAAAAACACTGGTTGTACAAGAATTCTCCAAGATTGCTCGTATGGAGTCTATGTTGATAATTAATCAGAAACACTTCAAGATGCATGATGAAAAGGTCACGTAGATTCATAAAGACAAAGATGTATGGAAACAGAGGATCACATACCTTGGGTTTCCACATTAGTAGATTATCTCCGCATTTACCTCTGCCTAAGAAAACTTGAAGGCTTCTCGGCTGATCTCTATCCTGTCAAAGAAATCTTAGGGGCCATGGACACCTGGAAGAGCTTAGTGGGCACCGAGAACCATAGTTTAGTTTCATTTTATTTTATGCTTTGAGTAGTTTAGTTGGTTATGATAACTGATAAACTATCTATTCCTGGTGGAGTAATTTTGACTATGGTCAATTCTAGCCTTGCGTGGCTATATATGTTTAAACATGAAACTGATTGAAGGTCAGCTCTTTGTGATACCAAAGACTAATTTTTAATATCTATGCTTTTGTTGAACTTATATGATGAAATATATATAGAATCCTACGGTTTTATATACAAGTATTTCTGAGTGGTGGATATTATTGTTCATTAATGCATATAGTTTATTTTCTTACGGAAGTAGATTATATGTGAAGCTACTTTATTTTATCATATGCATTTCTTTTATATATGAAGCAACATAGAGAAGTCATTGAATGATCTTAGGTATAATCATGTGGTTAATTATTGTAATAAGATTTGAATGGTTTTTAAGATTGCACATTCTATTCATAGTGATGAATTGAGTGTTATGCCTTTGTATTTTCTAGTTAAAAATACCCTTGAATTACATTCTTTTGTAATAAAATTTGATTGAATAACTTCTAGCAAGGTTGGTGCACATTGAAAAATGCAGAGAGTTTGCTGTCACAAAAACTCAATTGTTAGTGCTATAATTATTTTTCTATATTTGTGAGAATTAACCAAGTTAATTTTAAAAAGGAAAAATTGTTCACTAACACTAAATTTCAAAGTTTTAATCATTTCAACAACTAATTGTCATCTTCCACTTTGGTTTAAATTTTCAAAATAGTTATTCCAAATTCTTTTAGCCATTCTTCTATAAGTTCTTTCAGAAATTTTATCATGCATCGTCCTCACAATATTTTCATCAATGTCAATTAGAAACTTTTCTTTTCTACAAATTATTCTAGGAGGTTTTAAGGTACGTGTACGATCTTGGTTTTCATTAGGTGCATTACGTGCATTAATCTCATCAAATTGAAGTGGTGTATCTTCTTCAAATTCATTAGGTGCATTCATCACATTGATTTTGAATGGAGTATGGTCATTTCATTCATTAGGTGCATTCGTCACATGCATTTGAATTGGTGCATGTTTATCATTTTGATTTGGCATTAGGTACATTTATCATGTTAATTTGGATTATTGCATGTTCATCACTTTCATTAGGTGCATTAGATGTCGTACCTGCATGTAACCTCCTCATATGCTCCCTTTGTCTTATCTTTGTTGCTTCTCATTGTTCATTTGTTCCTCTCTTGTTCTTTCCCATTACATTAATATTGATTGTCCTACACATAACGTCATTATGAGAATCCACAATAAAATAGAAAGAAAACAAAAAATAAGCATCATTTATTATAATCTAAAGTAACAAACAAAAAAATAAAATAAATCAATCATTTCAAGGAAATTTTGACAAAAAAATGCAAACCTGACTATTATTGTCCCAGAAACTGATGCCAAACAGTGTAGTGGGACCTTCAAACAACTTGTAGTGCTAGTTTCTAGGTCTTTGGGAATATATTATATAGATTTTCTCATAAACAATATGGGCTATGGAAACCTAAAACCAATGCTAACATTTTCCTCATAACTCATACAGATTATGAAAAATTAGAGGTTTAGCTCTACTTTTCCATAACCCATATGGGTTCTATAAAATAGGGACCTAGAGAGAGAGAGAGAGAGAGAGAGAGAGAGAGAGAGAGAGAGAGAGAGAGAGAGAGAGAGAGAGAGATAATTATGGCTCATAATAGATAGAGAAGTTGATGAGGGAAGGAAGATGAGAGAGAGAGAGAGAGGAAACAAGAAGATGCATGCCTTTACATCTCCAAAATGCATATGCATTATGAAAAACTTAAAATGTACTTTTTTCTTTTCAAACCTGAGTGCCTTATGATGGAAACCAAAACCCGTGTGTGTTTTAGGCTTGGAAAAAGGGTTGGTAAATGAACCTAAGGCTTGAAATCCCATTTTTCATCCATTTTAGCCCATTTACACATTTTTTCATCTTTCAAAATGAATTCTCAACTTCATCCTCATCAGGTTTACAAATGATCAAGTGGGTATCTCTAAAATTACCACCATAATCTCACACATCTTCTCGTCTTTCTAACCATATAAGGTTTTCAATTTTTGGACAACATTAACATAGTGAAATTTAATTTGCTTTACCAGTGTCTTGACAGGCCTCATAGACATATGTCTACCATTTTTTTAATAACTTTTAATCTAATTGACCAATTGCAAAACAAATTATATATTATTGTTCTACACTTGAATCTATACAATTAAAAAAAGAAAATTGCATTTTCAATTATTTTGATGCAAGTTATGCTAAGCACATGAACAAGTACCAGATTTTCATAACTTCAAAAAATCATTTAAAAAAGTACTCAACATAAAATTATGAAAAAATACACAACTTATGGATCTCACTCTTTCCTACCATCCTACCAAATGGTTTTTCAAAATACTAAATCTAACTATATCTTTTGTTGAGCGCATAGAAACATCTATGTTATATTTTTCTAAAAAAATCAAGAACAATTTTTTGTGCGCAGAGGGTTTGACCCTCCTAATATTATCCATTTTTAAAAAACTTTAGTAGTTTAGAAACTAGATTCAAAGTACCACAATTATTATTCTTTACACATCTTCTAATTTTGAGTGCAAGACCCTCCAATTTCTCTTCAAAGTTTAGGTTTACTCGATTTTAGAAAAAAAGTGGCCACTTATACCCCCTTTTTGCACACCATCTTGGTGCACTTACCCAAGTAGTGAGAAAATTAAAAAATTTCAATATCTCACATTTATAAGGAATGTGATTCAGTGGTTGATGAACCAGTGGAAAAGGCGACTGAGTAGTCTTAAATTGAAAAAAACATAGTTGAGCTAGCATTAAGGTAGACATAGAAAAAAGGATGAAAACAATGTTTGAGAAATGGACATGGTGGGTGAGGTTGGTGAATTAGGTAATTATTTCAAAAACCTTCAAAATTTGAGGGAAAATAGTACCTTTTTAGATTTGGGTAAGCTAGATGTGGATTTGATTAAATAGAATATGACATGTGGTGCTCCATAAAATGCAAGTAGAGTTTAATGTGTTGAAATAAATGGATGAATCCAACTAGAGCAAGTGATGAAAATGCAATTTGGAGGATTGCATAAAAAGGATGACAGATTTTAAGTGGGATCAAAGTTTAAGCACACATATTAATTATCATAGCTTATGGGATGGTGATTTCATCACTAATTAGATAGATTTTTCACAAGTTAAAGCATGAATTGATCTTTAAATGAGGAATGTGAGGGTAGTGGTTATCAGTTAGATAGATAACCTACTAAAAAATCAAGGAAAGAAGTGTGCAAGTGAGATGGACATGCTCATCTGCCTTGTGAGAAAGAAGACATAGATAGACTTCTTGGGTGAGGTCTTTGAGTAAAAGCTAAAGTCTGTCTTTTGGTCTGGCCATGACTTGGAAACACTTAAAATTAAAATTATCTTGGGTGATGAATTCTTGAGGGAAGACCATCATCCCTAGGTTAATGCTGATATTTCAACCATTTTTTGTCTACTAGATATTAAATGTTAGCAAGTTAAAAGACATGGAAAATGCACTTTTCCAAGGTCACATTCAGAAGTGATATCTCAACAAAATTGGTGATGTTCTAGATAATGTAGAGGGAAAGACTATAATGGTGCCAAGGCACTACTATTCCATGGGATGATAGAGTTGGGTGACTGAAAGGTTCCCATTCCTTAATTCAATGGTGCCTACTTCAATCATGTGATGAAGCCTTGCAGTGGAAAGGAGAATATTATTTTTAAAGAAAATGTTGTAACTATTGCTAAATGATGTTGTGGGGTGACTATAAAATACCTAAAATAGGAAGGGTTTTTGGTAGATGAAGGTGAAGAGGCCTTTGAAGTAGACATCAAGGAGGAGGTGTCCAATAGTGACATTACAAGAGCCTTGGAGGTGGAACTTGATGAGCATGCAAAATGTGATCTATGATTCCTAGTCAAGGTAAAATTTTTTGCTAGGGTGACTGATAGATTGGGGTAAGGGTGTGTGTGTGAAAATTGTACCTGATCTATAGACACAACACTCAGTAAAACATTAGAGGTTAGTGATAATCAAAATCGTGCAAAATTGAAATCTAATCTAACCAAGCGATTTACTGCCTTCTAGTAGGTGCGAGATTGATGTTCTCAGATTGTAATCGAGATCAGTGACCTAGACAACACCTAAATGAAGGATTTGAATGCAAAAGATGGATATGAAATTGAATGCAATTAATCTATATTTTTGATATTTTCTATGCAATAATAATGAAAAACTTGATAAAAATCTATGCTAGTATGGAAATTGATATGCTATGAATGCTATTGAAAATTGATATGCAATGCTAATCTAACAATGATATGTAATATGAATGCAAAAATAAGATTGATCTCACAAAGATGTCGATTCGCAAGAGCTTTTGATTCTTCAATTCCAATTCTCCAGCATGATTGTGCAAAATATGAGATGATTTGCTAAGAGTTGAGCTTTAATTTATAGAAATCCAGGGCTTTGGAGGTGCATGGATAAAAGCCATAAATCACTCAAATTAACTCATCTTGATTTTTGAGTTATCTGATCATGAAAGATAGTTAATTCTCAAAATCATGCAAAAATAGCTTTTTAACTCAAATTAGAGTTTAGATCAGCTTTTTGAACTCCAAAAGGATGTTGAGTTCCAAAAAGTCAATAACTTGCATTGATTTTCTGATTTGGAGTTTAACTGTTTCTTTTGAATATGCATAATAATTAAGAATTAAATAAATAAATAAAGTGATTTATCCTCAACTCAACTGATTTTTGAAATAAAACAATTAATTTATGGGTTAATTAACTATTTTACCAAACTTTTATTAAAAATTATATTATTAAATAATGACAACATGTTTTAATTAATTAAATAAGAATTTAATCAATTAAAGATAGGAATTTTGATCTATTCTCAAAATTAAATAATACAATTAATAATAGATAGAATTAAATTTAATTAAATAATTAAGTGGCAAATATTAAATCTAATTAATTAAATATGAAAATATTCAATTAATCAAACTTAGGATAAATGTGATTTATTGCCAAATAATCATTAAATTAACGATAATTAAGATGATTAGGAATATTACTAGGAATATTCCCTGATGCAGAATTTAAGATAATCAATTATGATTCGATGATGTTTAGATGTGCCTTAGATTAGGACTTTGATGTCGATTTCGTTCGAATTGAAGATGTAGGAGATTAATGAACTTATAGCCCATTTTTGGGGTATTACAAAGGGTACAAGAAATAATTTTCCCTAGAATCCTATATATTGCTTATAAACTATCTTTATATAGAAAAATATTAGCAAGATAACTGATAGTATATATAATATGTGATAGTATATATATTATCAAGATAGATTATAGTATATATAATAGGCAATATTATATAGATTAGAAAGATAAATGATAGTATATATATTAGCAAGATAGGTGATAGTATATATATTTAAATATTGAATAAAATAAAAAGAGTCTAAGGATTTAATTGATTTAGATTTGATAAATTCTTTTCATTTTTTATTATAAATAAACTTTAATGATTCATTTGTATTTTTTTATCACAAAGGTGACTTTTAGTTACAATAATGCTTTATGCATATGTTATTACTTCAATCTTATCACCACAATATCTCATTATTATTTATATTTTTTTTTATCTTCATTGAATATGACACTTACTTGTACCAATAAAATGTATTTTCAATATTGGTAGCATTTAGATTTAGACTTGAAAGTCTTCTCATTGAAAGTTTCTCTTATGACTATCATATAGATTTATAGTTGTTTATATTATTTCTCTTTTTTAATCTTCCAATTTGAATGCTAAAGATGATTTGATTAATAATATGTATTTTAAGCATTAAATTATTCATTTTATAAAATTTAAGTAAGATTGAGGCAAGATGGATTAGGTGCTAGACTAGGACATGGTTTGTAATAAAAGAATAAAAAAATAACAATATGTAAATATATATAACTTTATAATGTTTATGATAAACGTACTAATTCATAATCTTTTTAAAACAGAATATAATTATAAAAAAGATTACTTTTAATATTTTTTTGTAAGAAAATTTAATATTTTTACATGTATTACTAATTTATTATTATTTTAATTAGATAAATTCGGAGAGGGACCACACCCTTAACAAATAGCCAACTAGGTTGATGAACGAGTGTAACTCATAAGAAGTGAGATTTAAACAAAACTAGAGAAGGGAAGAATCTTATTTTGAAAACAAATATTTTGACCAGAGAAATGAACTAGGGGAACAAGGGTTATGGCCCCACAAAAAGCTTCACATGCTAAAAACATAGGGGTTTAGAAAGTAACCCAAAACCATCTTCAAAAAATAAATATTTGCACTGGATACAATACAACCAAGGAAACTTCAAACTAGAAAAGGGTTTTGAAAGGCTTCCCACAACCTTATACTAGAAGGACCACCTTGGACAAAGTTAGGCTCAACCAAGGAAAGAGGACAGAAAGACCTAAAAAATAAGTAGTTTTGGAAGGAACCTTAACCCATTTAACACAAGAGCACTTTGAACTCTAGATAAAGAAAATAAGGGCACCCCAAGAAAAAAAGAATCATTCTAGGTTTTGAAAGGCACCCTAAAATATTTTAAAAAAGAAATCATTACGAACAAGTGAGTTCATAGGAATGGACAAGGATAGAAAAGTGCCTAAAATAATATGTTTAAATTTATATGTAACCATCATAGAAAGGAACACCTCAATAAGGCCACTAATAAAAGATTGAGAACTTGTTAGAGACACCTCAATAAGACCCATACGAGAAAGAAACTATAAAAGGAAAAACACAAAGATCCTAGAAAAAAGAAGAACCACCCAACCATCAACCTCCAAAACTCACACAATCACAAAACTCTACGAAATTCCACCTCTAAATACTATCCTTTAGAAGATAGTGAGCACCATAGAAGAAAGCACAAAGGAATAAAATCCCTCTTTGGTTAATCCCCCACAGGGTAACCATCCCACAAAACTCCACCAAAACTTTCCTACAATTTCAAGAACAAACCCAACTCCAAAAGTAGCATTGTCTTCAACAACACAATGCATAGCCACATGCATCCACAAACTCCCACTTCCAAAGGAATGTTCTAGGGATGAGACTACAACCTCTACAAGAGAAAAAATAGAAAACACAAATATCAATGACTAAGAATACTTGAGGAAGAAGCAATCAATATTGCAAAGCATGAAAAAGAGGGAAAAAAAGAAAGGGAATTTCATGACCCCACAAACATAGAAAACAAAAAAGGATTTGGGTAGTAGAAGAACCCATGGAGATGATCTCAAATGGCCACCCATAACACAAACAGACGTCGAGTAGCTCCAAATAAGTATGCTCCATGAGGACCATAGAGAGCCATAGCACATACACAACCCAAAAGGGTAAAAATGAAAGCTCTATTACAAGTGTAAAACTAGTTTAATTTATTTAATTATTTGTTAAAGTTAATTTCATGACAAGCTTGAAAATTGAAAAAAAAAAAAAAGAGTAAGGATTAAATTGATTTCGATTCAATGAATGCTTTTAATTTTTTATTATAAATATACTTTAATCATTCATTTGTATTTTTTTATCACAAAGCTGACTTTTAGTTATAAAAATGATTTATGCATATGTTTTATGAAGATGACACTTACTTGTACCCTTAAAATATATTTTTGATATTGGTAGCATTTAGATTTAGACTTGAAAGTCTTCTCTTTGAATTTTCTATTATGACTATCATTTCGATTTAATTTATTGATATGAATGCTAAAGATAATTTCATTAAAAATATGTATTTTAAGTATAATTATTCATTTTTAAAAGTTTAAGTTAAAATCTAACTTTAGTGTAGTATATATTTTAAGATATTTTAAAATATTTGTACAAAATTTATATAATTTATTCAAATATAATAACAATAATTAAATTATATTTTTCTTTTAATATACATATAATATATACAACCAAATTTAAGTTATTTGTATAATTCTAGTAGACATGCTTTCCATAAAATATTATTCTTAAAGGGGTCCATCCCGTAGTGTGGTGGTTAAGTTTTGACATTGTGGATGGTGCTACCACTATTCTCATTGTGAACTACAATGACTTTGAATTAGTAAAAGATTAAATAAAAATAAAATAAATAATATAAATAAATATTATCTTAAAACATCAATAATTTTTTTAATAATTTTTTTAAAAAAATATTAATTGATAATTTTTTAAAAAAAATTATATATCTTTACATAAATAAGATTATACATTATATACTAGATTATATAAATATAATTAATATATTATATATATGAATAATAAAAGATATATTATATAATATGTATTATATTATATTATATGATAATAATAATATAATATTAGAAAATATATAAATAATATGTGTTGTATTAATAGTTATATATTTATTTAAATGCAGGAACGTATATAGTACACAGGGCTGATCTCAGAGGCGATTCATATATGAACAGTTATAAGAATTAAAAGGCAATTCCAGGAATGAACAAAGTAGAAAGCAAAAGGTAATCTCATACATTACGATACCATAATATTCAGATATAGACAGGGGATAGGATAAAGAGATTTTAAATGCAGGAACGTATATAGTACACAGGGCAGATCTCAGAGGTGATTCATATATGAATAGTTATAAGAATTAAAAGGCAATTCCAGGAATAAACAAAGTAGAAAGCAAAAGGTAATCTCATACATTACGATACCTCTATATATATATATATAAGACAGAATAGCCAGGAACACTCATGAAGCTGTTATTATACCTAAAGCCACTGACATAACAATAATTCAAGTAAGTAGGAAGATAGATCAATGATTTGGACAGGATAATAAATGCTTGAGGTTATAATAAGCTCGATGGTTTTGGAGCACTCTAGTGCTAAATCGTGCAGTACCAAAAATCAAGTGGAGATCTCAAAATCGAAAAGCAGGGTTAATGACAAGCTGGCCCGACTGACAGGCAATGAATAATTAACAACCTCAGAATATATACATTGTAGCAGCTAGAAACTGAAAACTCCCTGATAAGTGTTAATTTTTTGGGGCAAGCATAAGAGAAGGTTTTTATCAGGCCTTTATGGATTTTATGATATTCTCAGGTCTTAATAAGGGATCAATAAAGCTGACTAATATGTGTAAATATCAACCTACTGAGTAAACTAAATATTTGAAAATATTACGATAAACTTAGCAAGAATGATAACTTACAGGTAGGGGGGTTTTTGGTACGCTGTACTATGATGTTAAAATGGGACATAATACACTAACTAAATTATCAATTGCTAGGAAAATAGATATATCTGCTCCAAAGGTATCTGGATTAAACATTCCCCAAAATCACAAATACATTATTGAGGTCAACAGGGAGACCACAACAATGGAGAGGTGACGAGGTGATGTAAAGTCCAAGTACATTAGGGGAGGTATATCTACGGTCTCTGGCCTCCCTGTTGGAATTCTCCAAGTCTCAATAAGCAACAGATAACAGAGGAAGGGTTAAAGACAGACAGGAAATGAAGTTAAGGAATACGAAATATTAAAGCCATTATAATAGACTGGGGGATAGGGTAAGGAAAAGGGCTAGAAAGTATAAAAGGTTCAAGTAACAAAATTATAGATGATACATGTTAATTTTAAAACAAGAGTATTCATGACAAATGACAATGTTAAAACTAAAACAATCGAGTACAATACTGCAGTTCTAAACATTAAAGTCACTTATGATCTAACATATGTGTAATCATAGAATCGAGACAATAACTAATTACATTCTTGAAGTAATAATAGGCATGATTATAAACAGATTGGAAAGTACAAGGATCATCCATAAAATGTCACATAATAATACTAAGCCAAGTATAATCATGGCAGAAGAGACTATTATAATAGGTAAGAAAAGTAAAGTTGACTCGAATTGGAATCAAGTTAGAAAATGGTACACTTATCAAATATAGTTCTGTGGAGTATACTAATGACACTTTCTACAATTTTAATTTCAAACTAAAAATTGCAAGGCAAAATGGAGACAATTTAAAACTAGGCAATATAAAGAAGAAACACATGGATTATGAATTATGTTTTCTTCAACAAGGTAAATGTTGAGAACACTTCTTGAGGGCTAATTGCTAACAAAAGCATCCTAATTATGTTAATAGTTTAATCAAAAGAGACTAATGCCATAGATTAGGAATTATAAATTAGAAAGGCCTTTGGCTGCCTGGTTGTTTTAAGCTGCAGGTAAATAGAACAAGTAAAGAAGAACAGATCATGTGAAAGAAGATCCATACAAAGTTACTATAGAAGCGGCAAATGGAAAAGGATGATGCTCAGATCAAAATCCTATTGTAGTGACATGTTAAAGGAGGAATGCCCTGATTATATTTGCAAATAAAGGTTTACACCAATGTATTACAAAATAGGGTATGCCCTGAAATAATGTAAAACATATTTATATCTGTAAACAGGGGTATGCCCCTTTGTATTGTAATAGGATCGAAGAATCTCTACCAAAAGTTGTTCAAGGGGAATGCCCTATATTCTTTGTAAGCATTCATTAGGAACTTGATGTTTTCTGGACAAATGTCCTAGGCCAGACTAGAGGTTTTCTTACCCGTTCTTTCCTACCAGTGCCCGCACGAACGAGAAAAATGAAGAATGTAAAAATTTAAGAAAATTAATAAAATCAAGGCTATTGCCATTTGCTGATAAAAAAAAAAAAGAAGTTATATATTTATTGCAAAGATTAAATCATATATGGTCATTACGTACATTAGATCATATTATTTATATTTATACCTTGTATTTATTATACCATATATGACCATTCTATTTGATCTCTAACATTGTGATGATGGATCATAGAGTGTGATTTGAAATGTTGGTGCAAAAAATCACACACAATCGAATCCAAAAGCAATTAAATTACATATATTTATGTTATAGATTAAATAGATTTACCATATTATTTAGAGATCTAATTTATTTTAATTTAATATGGTAGACATTGACATTTAAACATATAGGAGAAATGTCCCAATAGTTGTTATAGCTAACTTCACACACCTACAAATTGTAAGTTCAACAAATCTAATTTTGATATTTTTGTTGATGTCTACATATGCAACTTAACTTCTTATAGCTATTGTTTCAGCTTTTGTGTAGTAAGGAAATTCACTATGGGATCTATTATGTGTGAGGGTCAAAAAGTGACCATTTCAAAGTGTCACCCAATACCTACTTAAAGATGCCTTCATAACAATGCACTACAACCACCTCAAAAATTGTCAATACTTTTGTACAAGTTTCCTAGTGGTCATTTAAAAATTGCCAATACATTAGCCGTTATAGATTAACATGCTATATTTTGATTAAACCTTGTATGCGAAACTTTAACTATTTAATAATTGATAAAAAATATTATATAAAAATATAATATAATATTATAATATATTTTATAATTTATATTCTAAAAATAGTATATTTTAAAAATATAAGATATAATTATTTCTAAATTTTAAAGTATGTTAATATGAAATTTTAAAATAGTTTATTTATTTTTTAATGAGTTTAGAAACTTTTTATAATAGCTAGAATTTAATAATTGATATTTATTAATAATAATTATTAATTAGTTATCATTTAATATTAATAGCTTGCACATGTAGTGAAGTTGGCTTGGGCCATGGTTTTGCCCCCATTGGTCCTTGCTAGGATCAAGCAACACTGAGCAGGGGGGGTGAATCAATGTTGCAACACTTGTAGATAATTCAAACTTCTTATAACAGAACCATGCAATAATAGAAATGATAAACCAAACACAACCATAAAACACAAGAGAACTCATAACACCATCATTTGTTCTTGAGGAAACCCTAGCTAAGGGAAAACCTTGGTGGGGATGATACCCACAAGATAATGCACTAGTCTGATAATGTCCCTGTTAGGAGACCTAGCTCTATTAGGAGCTAATACATTACATCCAATAAAATTCCTTGTTAGATGATAGACCCTTTTAAAGTTCTTCAACCTTGTTAGGAGTTGATGATTACAATGAAAAGTGCATTGCTCAAGTGAGAAGGTTAAAGACATCTTCAAGGACACACTATCCCATACAAATAAGTATTAAAAAATAAATATGTGGGCTATACTTGTAATCACCTGAAAATGGACAAGATCAATTAAATGAGCAACCAACACAAAAATCAATGCAATTAAATCAAATCAAGCTAGAATCGAAGCCAAATTGCAATCAAGCCATAATTCAAATTTAATTAGAAATCAAAAGCCATAAAATCAAATAAATCATGATAAATCAATTAATTGTGCAATTAATCTAATTAATTACATAGTTCATTTAAATCAAATAAACTGATTCAAGGGGTACACATGGCTAAAGATATTAATTAAATTTAATTAATTAAATCCTATTTTCCCTCAACCACCAAATGGGAGGAAAATTCATCAACCAATAGGATTTGAGGATCAAGCTCACATCGAATCTCCACCACCCATAGGGAGAAAGCATCTTGTCCACCCATTTTTTCCTCTTGTCCCAAGCTTTGAGGACAAAATATTTAAATAGTCTCCAAAGGTGGAACCATGGACTCAACCCTCATCAAACCATGATCAAATCAACTACACCCCCTACCCTTGCCAAAATCTATAAAAGCAAAGCATAATTCAAGCAATAATCATCCACAATTTTTGAGAAGCATCAAACCTCTTGCATTTTAAGCTAGAAAAGGCATAATCTAGAGCTAATTAGTTGTATTTTCAATTGAAATTAATCTTTTAGCTTGTTTATCATTTCTTTCTCATATTAGGACTGCCACTAGTGAGAGCTTGTTGAGAGCTCATCATTAGCATCCTAATTAGAGAGCCATAGAGTGCTCAATCGTCTTTAATTTTGCTTAATTGAATTGCATTTGTGGTAATTTAATTGTTATTTTGAGTTATTGATGATACTAACCCTATGAAGGTACAAATCCTAGTACACAAAATGGCACCCACCATGGGGCCTTAGGCCTCATTAATTTTTAAATTCGAAGAAGTAATTTTTTCTTGCAAATCCTTTTATTGTTCTCCATTTTGCAGGTTTTTCAACACTTTTACAGGTTTCTCCAACATGTACAACACTTTCTCCAGCATGTACAAGGTTTGAAATAGCGCATCCACAACAAAGTTATGCACCTTTGCATAGAGTTTCGACACTTTCAATCTTTCTACTTTCTTGTCTTACTTCTTTCAGCACGTGCACCTTGACTCTGCTGCGCTTTCAATTTATTCTCCAACGTGTTCAAGGATTTCTCTATACACCTTTGCTTAATTAAACAACGCATTTAAATTCTATTTCTATGCTTTCAATATTTTTCTACAATGCATTTGGTAGTTTTAAAAATGCTTTTAATCATTTTAACATCGCATTTAATAGATTCAGTTGCACATTCAATTAAACTGCAAATTTATAGAATCTAACATTCGAAAAATGATTTTTATATGTCTGTAGGATGACTGGTCATAAAAAAGTGAAAAATCTAGAGACTAGATTTAATAGTGAACCAAAAGCATTGGCCAAAAAGATCAAAGAGGAGAATATTGCAAACATTCAGTTGGTTTTGGAGGATTCACAACAAGAAACGAAGGTATATGAGCAATATTTGAAAATTGTAGAAGCTTATAAATCTAAATTTGCTTCATTAAATTGGATTTATTTACCTTAATCAATTTGTCTCAAATTTGATAAATAAGGTTAGATTTTCAACTTTGTTCTTGTTTTCCTTCATTTTGCTTGTTGGTGTTGACTAATTTGTTGGAGGGGAAGTGAAAAGGAAGGAACAATTGCCACTAGGTAAGCATAAATAATGGAAAAATCATCAAAAATGCCCCTAGCCTTTGCTAGCTTCAATTGAAGGTAAGCCTAAACTTGGTCAATTTTTCTTTAAATTGCGGCCTTGTGATTTTCGTTCAAATATAGTAATTAAATATTATAAAGGATAAAATCAAGCACTTAATCAAACAACCCCTTGTTTGTGGAAAAAAGTAGAAATACTCGATTCCCATTAGTTAGTGGGTTTTGGAAATTGAACCTTGTTAAAAGTGTTTGGGAATCGAGAAATAGATAGGGATATGCTCTTTACCTTTTGGTGAATCAAACTCCCACAACCTATCTCTTGATTCCATTTTTATTGCTTTCAATATGAACATGCTAGATCTTTGGTGGGATCGCCTCCTGAGATTTGCCTTAACAAGGCCGATGAGAGGGATAGCCCAAAGTGGGATACATTTTCCTTTGCCACAAAAATCTGCCCCACTATTATAAAATAAAATGCATGCATCCTTAATGGGGTGTGTGACAAAAGGGTGTTAAGCTTTCAAACTTCCTCGCGTAGTCCTTCGGGATTGCACAAAACTCTGACATACCGGTGGTGGGAAGCCTCCTAATTTTTGGAGGATGAAAACTTAATATCCATTTGAATGGAATCTTGATTAAATACCTTGTTAAAATAGCAAATCCTACCTTGTAGAGCCATGTTTACAAACCAAATTGTGAACTAGGTAGATTTCTTGAAGTTCTTTTTTGTGAAAAACTAGTGATAACGTCCTTACAAATTCAAACACTTTTTGTGTAGAGGGTTAAAAAGAACAAGTGTATTTGTTATTGTTTTGTTTAAAAAATAAATATAACGAGTAAGAGATATCCATTTGAAAATTCATCTTATATTTTTAATCTCTTCATAAAAACAAACGATTACCAAGTTTGGGGGAAACAATCCAAAATTAAACCTTGTTGAATGTTAGTTTCTACACACTCTCATAGACTCAAATTATCTTTACAAGAAGACAAAACTTGCATTGAAAAAGAGGTCCCCAAATTTGAATCTCAAAGCTCTTTCATAAATCACAACCAAGGGGATAGTCTCCCAAATCTTTTTGAAAAGAGAACTGATCCAATGGATAAGAACTCCACATTTCATGATTATCTCCACGGAGGAAACAATGATAATATTAATAATGTCAATCAAGGGCCTAAGGAAACCCTTGAAGATAAAGCTAATAGGGTGGTTCAAGACATTGAATTTTTTTAAGTCATGGACAAACTAATAAAAAGAGATAGAGAAAAATATTTCCTAAACTTAGCCCAAGAAGGGGTGAAACTTCCACATGGTTATGACGTTGATCAACTTAAGAAAGACAAGGAAGAGGATAATGTGATGGGTGCGATGAGTAAACAATTAAAAAATTTCCAAGCACAAATCGACCTAATGAAGAAGGAAGTTGAACTTAAGCCATTTTCTATCAAGGCCTTGTGTCCATTTGCTTTTGAAAAAAGCTTGGTTATGGCACCTTTTCTGATAAATGTGGTCTTTCCTAAGTATGATAAATACACGGGGTAAATCAGACCCACAAGATCACCTTAGAGAGTTTTGTGCTCTAAGTATCAAATTTATGCACGATACAACTTATCTAATGAGACTTTTTCCAAGAAGTTTAGGAGGTCAAGCCATGGAATGGTTCTCAAAACTTCACAAGGGATAAAGACATTCGAGCAATTAGCCTCCAAATTCATAACCCATTATTCTTACAACATTGAACACGAGATCACCATGCTCAACCTATGTGACACTAAACAATGAGATGGTGAATCTTTCTTAGGGTTTCTTCAAAGGTGGACAACAATTTTCGCAAGATATCCACAAATCATACTTGAAAAGGAGAAAATGGAAATATTTATGAATAACTTAAATATGGAGATGAACTATAGGCTCAAACTTCAATGTCCCCCTGGTTTTGAAAAACTTATCAAGAATGGGATCAAAATTGAAGATGTGCTAGTTAAGAGAGGAGAAATCAAAATATTCAAAGATAATAAACCCTATACCAACACTAATAACAATCATATTGTATCTAATTATAACAATAATAAAGGAGCCAAGATCACAATGATAAACCTAGAATATGGTTGAAAAATAAATTAAAAAAAATTGTGAATGATGGAGTTGTGGAAGCACACAACTTAAAGGCTACTCCCTTAAATTTATCAAGTGTGAAAAATTCAACATATAATGTAAATCAAAAAAACAAAGCCCCTTTCAATAATAACAATCCAACAACAACAACAACAATGCTAACAACAATAATCCCTTTTAATAACTCCAATGTCTCTAAACCTAAGCCTTTCTTTCCACATATCAAAAGATAAAATTCACCTTTTTAGGTGAACCATTGGAAAATGCATTAAGGACTTTGGTGTCTAAAAAAATCATTACCTTACCCAAATCAAGGCCATATGAATCCCAAGTCAAGCCTAATTGGTGGAATGATTCTCACCATTGTGAATACCATCGTGACAAGGGACATAAAATGAATGAGTAAATGAAATTGAAACATCTTGTCCAAGACCTAATTGATGATGGAACAATAAAAGTGGAAGGGCCGCAAAATAATGAATACCATACGACTTTCAAAACCCTTTCTTAAATCATGAGAAAGGGGAATCATCAAATATCGATCCTAACAATAAAAGAGGTAACGAGAAAGTTAACTTTTCTCATACTTATGATAACACCATTAATACTCTAAGGGGTGATGAAAACACCATAAATGTGATTGTGGTGAAAGAGAAGCCAAGAGAAGCAACATCTAATGTTGTAACTAGGGGGCAAGCATCAAAGATTACCTTACCAGGAAATGCCCCAAGAATTGTCTTACCAAATCAAACTTCATCTTCATCTTTGAAACAATATAATTTGGTAGACCAATTACAAAGAACCCCTGCTTAGATATCTATTCTAGAATTACTCAAGCTTTCACCAACTCATAAGGAGATTCTAGAAAAGCCTTAGTAGAGACTAATGTGCCTCTAAATTTAGATGTGGATAAATTTCAAAACATGGTAGGACATCTTGTTGCACCCCATTGTCTATCCTTTTATAAAACAAGATGACATGTCTCTAAACCAACCACAAAATCTACCCTTACATATAGAGGTCCTAATCCATAAGCATAGAATGAAAAGAGTCCTCATTCATGGAGGTGCTGGCCAGGATATTTTTACCTTGAATTTGGTTAAAAGCCTAGGATTTTCTGAGGAGGCTATTGACCCGAAGAAAAAGATAGCCATAAAAGCCTACAATGATGAAGAAAGAGATTCTAAAGGTGTCATAGTACGTCCTATCAGAGTTGGTTTGATGCAAAAGGAGACTATTTACCAAGTGCTTGACCTAAAGTTGACTCACAATATCCTATTAGGAAGGCATGGATCTATGAAAAGTAGGCTGTACCTTCAACCTACCATCAATGTCTCAAATTTCCCTATCTAGGAAAAGAAGTCATGGTAAGCAGGGATTCTAACCCCTTTGAATATTGTAATAACATGAAGCCTATTAGTGAATCCTTAGTCCACATAATGAAGAAGGGTCTATAGCTCAAAGAATAGAACAAGGGAAAAGTTCAAAAGAAGAAAAATAAATTGTTGTTGAAGATAGTGAAAGTCCTACTAACCTAACAACATCAACAAATGGAAAAGAGAAGATTAGTGAGGAAAGTTCTCCTGAGAAAAAAAAAGAGGACCAAACAAGATCTATTCAAATCTACACCAAAGATACCCATTATCAAAAAATGGATCGTATGATGAAGAATTTTGAAAAGCAATGACAAATCGAACAAAATGGTATAGGTGAATACTCCTTATCCATGATGGATCTACCCTTATCTCCAAACTCACATGGAAGACCATCTAATCTACCTCATAAATATAATGATCACTTTGTGAGGGCAAGCACTTCTTCATCCATGGAGGAGGAAGATAATGAAATCCTAAATTGGCTATATAAGGATGATGAATCAAGTGCACATGAAAAGCGCATTCAAAACATAAGCATTTCTACTCATCAATATGGCAAAGGATTCCAAATAATGCGAAAAATGGGGTATAAAGGACACAGACCTTTAGGAACAAGAAATAAAGGATTAATAGAACCCATTGAAATGTCATGGAGAGATAGTAAAGAAAAGACTAGATTGGGGTACCTAGAACAAGAGTACACTCAAAAGAAGGATCCCTTGGTTTATGACCAAATCTTACAACTAGGTTCCCAAACTGATGAAGATTCGAACAATTAGAAATGGGACTCATTGTCAAGTGAGTCATGCCAAGATAAATAAGTTGATGTCATCCATACCTATACTCCTAGTAAGGGAAAAGAACAAGTCTCAGAATCAAATCAGAATCAAGCTTCAAGTTCTAATCAAGTGGTCTTAGATAATCTACCAAGTTAGGAAATTGAAATAAATCAATGGGTAGGAGAGCCTTATGTTCCATCATGGAGACCTACTATAGAGGAATCTAAGCCTAGGTTTAATCCAAGATATTTTTACCCAACAGAAACCTTAGAGGATTCTAGTGAGGAAAATTTTGACCCTAGTTCTCTAGAACATCTTGAAGAAGCACATATTATAGACTTAAATGATACAATGTTTGAACCTTCAAATGAGGTCATGTCCTTAAACCCTATTGAACCAAACCAAAGCATTGATCCTTTGACCCTTATCTATCCTGAACTAATCCAATGGGATCCCATTGAACCTACTATCCTCCCTACATTCTTGAATGATAACTCAGTGTCCCAATACCTTAATGCGGTTGAGCCTTGTTCTACCACAGAATATCAGGAAGAAGTGATAGAGGGGAGTATTCAACCTTTCAGTTCAAAAAAAAGTGAAAAAATTAAAAAAATTAAAAATAGAAAGAATCTAATGTTGAAAACCACATTGTGGCAACATTAAATAAAAAAGAAAAAGAAATAAAGAACATTTCCGAAGGTGAAAACCCAAAAGAGGCACCTAAGGAAGAAGGGTTGGATAATTTTCCCAAGCACTACGAAGAAAGATTGCCTATCTTAATTGAACCAATAGAAAAGGTGAACATTGGGTCAAAATCAGAGCCAAGAATCAATTTTGCATGGTCGTATGATGATATTCCTGGATTAGATCCAAATTTGATCATGCATCATTTGAATATAAAAGGAGTAAGACCAGTGAAGCACAAACTAAGAAAGATGCATCCACACATAGCTTTGCTTGTAAAAGTAGAGTTGAAAAAGTTGCTGAAAGTAGGATTTATAAGAGCCATTGATTATGCTGAGTGGATTTCAAACATTGTGCCAGTTTCCAAAGAAGACAAATCTATCGAAATTTGCACGGAATTTAGAGATCTTAATCGTGCATGTCCTAAAGATGATTTTCCTCTACCAAGCATAGATGCCATCGTAGATATAACAAAAGGACATTCAATGTTCTCACTTATGGATGGGTTTAGTGGTTATAATCAAATAAAGATACCACCCAAAGATCAAGACAAGACAACATTCACATGTGCATGGGGGACATTCTTCTGGAATGTTATGCCCTTTGGTCTCAAGGATGCCGGAGTGACCTATCAAAGGGCCACGCCGACTATATTTCATGACATTATGCACAAATTCATGGAAGACTCTGTAGATGATATACTTGCTAAATCCCACTCAAGGGATGAACATCTACCCATCTTAGAAAAGATCTTTGTAAGATTAGAACAATTCAAAGTCAGGCTCAATCCAAAGAAGTGTGCATTTGGTGTACAATCAGGAAAACTATTAGGATACATAGTTTCAGTAAAAGGAATAGAGGTAGACCCAGCCAAAGTAAAGGCAATCATAGAAATGGTGGCACCTCAAAATATTAGTCAAATGAGATCTCTTCAAGGTAGGATTCAATCCATCCAAAGGTTCATCTCTCATTTAGTAGAAAAGTGCCACAATCTTACTCAACTCCTTCACAAGGACACAATTTTCAAGTGGGATGAGAAATGTGAAGAAGAATTCATCTTATTGAAGAAATACCTAATGAATCCTCCAACATTAATGCCACCAATTAGAGGTAAACCCCTAATTTTATACATCTCAGTGACAGAACATGCATTAGGGGCACTCTTGGCTCAAGAGGACAAAGCTGGAAAGGAAAAGGCCATATACTACATAAGCAGAACTTTGGTGAAGTATGAGTTGAACTACACCTTCATTGAAAGAGCATGTTTGGCCATAGTTTTTTCTTCCCAAAAATTACGCCATTATATGGTATCTCACAAGATTTGACTCATTGCAAAGATTGATCCCTTAAAATATCTTCTTAGCAAAATAAAATTAAATGAGAGATTGGCTAAATGGGTCATGGTTCTAAGTGAATTTGATATAGAATATGTAGACCAAAAGTCTATCAAAGGCCAAGTAAAAGTTGATCAATTAGCAGAATCACCATTACAAGATGAACATCCAATTCAAGTGGAATTTCCAAATTCTGAAATTGTTAATGTTGAGGCAAAAACATGGCAATTATATTTTGATGGTTCTTATACACAACATGGATCAATATCAGGGATACTTTTAATTAATCCTCAAGGGTATACAATTCTGAAATCATACAAATTACTATTCCCATGCACAAATAACATAGTTGAGTATGAAGCATTGGTCATTGGCATAAAGTTGGCATTATAATGGAAAGTAACAGAGCTACAAATCTATGGAGATTCCCAACTGGTTATTAATCAAATTAATGATGAGTATCAAATTAAGATGATAAGTTGATACCATAAAAGAATATGATTGAGAATCTTAAGAAATAATTCACTCTAATTACATTTGAGCAAGTACTAAGGGATAAGAATAAAGCAACGGATGCAATGGGTACTTTGGCATCACTTCTCCAAATACCAAATCAAAGCACCATATATGAATTCCTAGTAGAAGAAGTTGAGCAACCCGCATTTGACCCTTCCCATCCTCATACCATTTTTTACTAATAGGACATGAATCACCTTGGTATGGAGCCATTTACACCTATTTGAAAGACCAAATTTGACCCTTAGACCAAACTAGAAATCAAAAGAAAAGCTTTATATGCCAATCTTATCGCTATACCTTGATATTCAACATGTTGTATCGTAAGAGTCTAGATGGAATGCTTCTAAGATGTCTAGAGAAAGAGGAATCAACCATAGCCTTATAAGAAATTCATGAGGGCATTTTTGGGTTGCATTTGAATGGTTTAACCCTACCTAAGAAACTTCTTAGGATAGGATATTTTTGGCCTTCGAATGAAAAGGATGCTTGTCACTTTGCAAAAACTTGTCGTAAATGTCAATATCATGGGAACTTGATCCACGTACCAACACAAGAGCTTCATCCTATGACAACACCTTGACCCTTCTATCAATGGGGTTTGGATTTGATAGGGATGATTTACCTGACATATTCAAATGGTCATAAATTCATCATTATTGCAAGATAATATTTTACCAAATGGGTGGAAGCTGTACCCTTATCCACTACCATAGGAAAGCAGATATCCGTATTCATATTAAATCACATAATTTGTAGATATGGTGTTCCTCATTCCATCATAACAGATAATGCAAAACATTTCAAAAACAAGGATTTGAAAAAACTATGTACAAAGTTTCATATGGTACATCACTCATCTTCAATATATTACCCACAAGGTAATGGGAAAGTAGACGTTACAAAAATGAACATTCTAAAAATATTGAAGAGAAATGTGGATAATTCAGGTAGAGATTGGCACATTCAAAGAAACCCTACTCTATGGGCTTATAGAATGAGCATTACAACACCAATAGTAGCTACACCATTTTCCCTAGTCTATGGAGCAGAAGTAGTTTTACCTTTGTAGGTAGAAATTCCATCCTTAAGGGTCTCATTACATGGCTTAATAAGTGAAGAACACTATAGTGTTGCTAGGTTACATGAACTAGAATTACTAGATGAAAGACAATAACAAGATTTTGATCAATTAAAAGTGTATCAGAATTGAATGACCAAAAACTATAACAAGCATATCAAACCAAGGGCATTCCAAATAGGTGAATTAGTATTGTGAGAAAATCCCAAGGATCAAGAAGAAAGAGAGAAGAAAGGAAAATGAGAAATAAACTGGTTAGGACCCTTTGTGATCACTTCATCTTTTGGTACGGGTACTTATAAACTAGCTGATTGTGAAGGAGAAGAGTTGCAAGAGCCAATAAGTAGTATGCATCTAAAAAGGTTCTATACATGAAGCAATTAAAGAGGGATAAAGAAAAAGAGTATCAAAAATATCAGATGATAAATCATCCTCTTTATTGTATATAGTCAAAAAAGATCTTGAAAATACCAAAAATATTGAAAAGGAGAAAAGAGAAAACAAATCAGAAATGCTTAAAAGATAAAAAATAGTAGAAAATTGAGCATGAAGAAAGCCAAAAACATTCAGAAATAATCCTCAAAAAGATGTTATCTTGGTGAAAACCTAGCAAATAGATACCTAGATGATATGGAAACAAAAAAAATTGAAAAAGAGAAAATACAAAATTAATGAAAAAAGAGAAAAAGTACCTTGGTGAAAACCTAGCAAATAGGTGCCTTGGTAGCAAAAAAAGGAAAAAGATTTAAAAATAGAAAAAAGAGAGAAAATCCATTCAATTGGTGAAAACTTGGTAAACAAGCGCCATTGAAAGTCCAAGTCAATCTCATGCCTAGTGGTCATCCTTGTAAATATTGCATTCACCAACATTTGTATATATTGCATAATAAAACCCCACAGTTGCATTTGCAAGTACCTAAAGGTTTTATCACTAATCCAATCTGCAAATTGTCCCAAGTCCCACAAATGTAATCACACCAAATTGGGGGAAAGAATATACTCTCAAGGAGGAAGGATTCATCAAAATAAACATCAATTTGACACTAAATCAATTCATCAAAATGCAAGCTAAACACTCAATCAAATCCTAATCCTAATCCAATTTTCAATCAAACGCAAAATCTTGATCCAAGATCTCACAAGAACACTTATCTTTATCAGGATTAAAAGTATGAAATGGATAGAACTATACTTGAAATATGGATTTGAAAAATGGTGCAAAATTTTTCTAAGTGTTGAATTGATTGATGAAATCATGTCTTTCTAGCAAATCGATGAAAGTTTCTAAACTAGACAAGCTATGATGAAAACATGATATTTTATTGATTTTTGAATGAGTGTCTTAAGGTCAAAATTTTGAAGTATGTATTATTTGTCTAAGGAAATGATCATCAAAGAATCATCGAGGACATGTACATATGGGGAAATTGAGATCTTTGTTTGTTTATGCAAAAGGATACCTTGGATATTTTGATGTTAAATATCATAATACCAAAATCCACTTGCAATATAGAATCAAACAAAATCGGTATTTGTACTCTCATGATTGGTCTCAATCAATGACAGTCATTCTAAAGATGGGAAAGCACCATGTAAAAAGGAAAGAAGTATTCATATCATCATAGTTGAACTAGTGATGGTTGTACTAATTTCAGGATTCCAAAAACTGCTTAATGATGAATATAAGCTCCTAATTTGTGAATAGTGACAGTTAGATGCATCCATCCTACATTAAATGCATTTAAGTGATTTTCCTATCTTAGTTTGAAAACATAAATTGGAAAATAGAAAAACTAAAAGGGGGTGGAGTAAATCAAAAATCAAAATGCACATAAAAAACTATGTATGATAGAGTGTGTTGGATGTCAAAATCAAAAATCAAAAGCAAAAGGTGCCTTGCATTAGATTAATTGAATTTGTTAGATTCCTTTTACATCATGAAAAATTTGCATCCATTTAAGACATTAATCTAAGTTCATTTAAATTAAAATGCATTAGTTTACATACATTTTAGTTTGCATTCATTGTAGTTTGCATTCATCTTAGCCATCTTCATTACACATATTTTTAAATAAATCTTTCATTATCATTCTAGGTCATATCCCTTAGATCCATTTTCATTAGTTTGCATTCATTTTTAAATTCATCATTAGGTCATCACATTTTCACTATTCATTGCATCTCATTACATTTCATTAAGTTCATCTTAAAACATTGCATACATCTAGTTTATTTCATGCATTATCTTTCATTAGGTTGCATTCATATTAAATCTTTCACCAGGTTATTAAAGTTCAATGCATTAAGTTGCATCCACTGATTAATCCTTATCATTTAAATAGCATTTAGTTCATCATTAAGACATTACAAACATGGCATCGCACTCATTCTACATCATTACATTTTAAAAATCATTACTGCATTGCTTTGTTCATTTAGGTGCATCCATCCAAATTCATTCATATCAAACATTATAGTGTATTCAGATTTAGATCATTTACATTTATAAATAGAATCATTAATTTCATTTATATCATTAATCATTACATCCAACCTATCAAATTTCATAGTTGCATCCATCACATTTTTGCATCACATTGATATACAATAAATCCATTACATTTATTAAACATCCATATCATCAAAATAATGCATCCATAAGTACCATTACATCGCATTAATCATTAAACCATTGCATCATCATAAAACACTAAACCATATACCATATGCATCCATCTACTCTATGTCATAAATAAGACAAACATTTGCATCAATAGATAGATTAGACATATGCATTCATATCAAAAACTACATTTGAGAAAAAAACATAAAATATAAAACATGTAGAGATATAATCATATAGATCTGCATATCATATAAAGCACCTAAAAAATAAAGTCCAATACATGATGACATCATATAAAGTAAAACTATCAATTGAGTATTAGAGTCCATAGTATCATCAGAACCAACAGTATCGGGAAATCAAAGTCTATCAAAGATATTAACAAGTATCAAAGCATGAGTAACATCAACTAATCAAAGAATAATGTGAGTCCAATGTCTTGAGATAAAAAATGAATCATCATATACATCAAAGAATAAAGTATCTCATATAAAAAATAGGTCAACTTCTAGAATCATCGACACCATTAGGACCACGATCAACATTTGGAGCTCTACTAGAGCTATCTTGTAAACCATGCTGACTCATAGAAGCCATGAAGGTCTGCATCATCGAACTCAGCTGAGTAACCTGATGTCTCATCTATAACATCTCAGACTACAATGATCTGACATTTGAGGCTAAGGCTAGTGTAGGAGTCTACGCTGGTACTTGTGTGGGTGGAGCCCACGATGGAGCCTGAACATTTGGAGTCTATGCAGGTGCCATAGAAGAAGATGGGATGGAAGAAGATGGAATGGACCGAGACAAAGATGGAATGAAAGAAGTAGAAGATGGAATAGAAGAAGTGGGAGCCTATAATCGAGGAGCCTATGGTGGTGCTGGTGGACCCTATGCCTGATCTAGTAATATTTGTGTGGCCTGAGCATCCACATCAGCCACAACCTGAGCACCCACTTGCTGGAAAACTCTCAACCTGTGTTGGCCCCATCTGGCCAATCTATCCACACCAACTTGGTGAAGACCTCTATAAGGTCCACCTCAGACTCTAACCCAACCACCCCTCATCCAGACACCACCCCTAGGAGGAATCAGTGTAGAAACAATCACTGGGATAGAAACCCTACCCCCTCTATCCACTTGTCTGACCCATCATCCCAAAAAAACCTCATCTCCAACCTCTCCCCCCACCATCATCATCTCCACTATCATCATCTAAATCCTCCTCAATGCCTAAAACTCTCTTGGCAGGATCATTGAATCTCGTAAAATGGTTCCGAGAAAACCACTCGACATAGTCATCAGTCATAGCAGCATCAATGATATGATCATGAATATCCCATGCAAGGTGGGGCAAATGTAACAACTCCCAATGAGATATCCTAAAATCTATTTGAGGGCCCTAGAGTGACCTCACCTATACACAAGCATATAATTCCAAATCCTGAGGCATGCCCTGAACCTGGCCATACTGCCATAGAACTCTCTAAAAGAAAAAATGCTCAATGATCAATGGTGTATGCCCTATCATCCACCAGGGCATACACATAAAAGATAAATCTACCGCATCCTCTGTCCATGCCTCACATCCAATATATGGCTGCCATATGACATGATCGATATCATCTATGACATGCCTCCAATAATCTAACTTGCCCAAGTGGGCCTACACAACCATCCCCTTGTACATCCAAATAAAGGGTCAACCTAGATCATGGTGTCGAATAGATAAGGTTCAAGTGACAAGGATGTGCTCCCATGTCCATAGTTGCAATAGAATAACCCCCATAGAAAGAGTCACCCTGCAATGGTAGACAACATAATGTAGCTCATGATATAGCTACGCCAACACATAGGTACCCCAGTCAAATCTCTGTGGCTATGCAATCATATCCTTTGGGATATGACCCCAACCAACTGCAAAGCCATGACCTCACTGATTAGGAATGAGGAAACCACCAACCAATGCTCCCAAGACAGTAGGAAGAGCAGGCAAGGAAGGGAACTGGGCCCACTGAATCAAATAATTGCCAATGGTCGAGTCACCAAAGACTCACCTACAAGAAGTCCCATCATAAACCTAGTCATATTATATCAACTCCCCATGAGTAGGGATCCACAACAACCAATACACGTCCTCATGAGTGATCATCATCTCTCCCATCAACAAGTGGAAGGTGTTATGGTCAGATTGCCATCACTCTACCATAGTTGTGAGTAAACCTCAATTCACGTAGAATCAAGGGAGAGACAAAAGGAAAGAAAGACCATGTTGACCAATGACTCGATGCTCAAGACCGGTCAAATCATCAATCATACTAAATGGCAGTGGGTACAAGCCTCAAACTCTGAGTGATTTAAGCTTGGTCTGCAAAAAGAAAGTTTAAACACAACAAATTTTTGATTGACAATCATACATTCAATACAACATGACTCAAACTAACATCATACAACTCGCTATCAAATCAAACTTGTAACCTAAGTCAATCAACTAATTGATGACACTAGATAGTTCAGAAAACTGACTCAAAGTTTGCATTTTAAACCAAACAGGGCATATGTGCTATTTAATTGTTTAAAAGTGTTAAAAGACAAAAGAACAGTTAAAAATGGTGAATGCACTAGAGAAGTAATTAAAAGTGCTATTTTAAAGTGTACGCACTACAGAAATTAGTACACGCTATAGGAATTACCTGTACACATTGCTAAATTATTAATATGTGCAATCTAATTTGTACGCACAACAGAAAAGGCCGAATGTGAATCAAACCCTAGTTCTACCATTTGTATGTGCTATTAAAAATAGTGGATGTGATGCAAAAAACCATGGAAGCACTGGAGAAAATGTGTATGCTCCATTAAAACTATTAAATGTACTGTTTAAATTAGAAAAAAAAGAAGAAGGTTTTTTCTAGTAAAAATCCAAAATTTTTTAATTTAAATGCATTTAAATGACACAACAAGTTGTCAGAGTACATACCGGAGGTCTGTAACCAGGTGGTCGCATGTATCAATGACCTCGCTTGAATCTATGCTCTCGAATCAGGATAACCATCATGAAATAGCTCAAAAGGGGTAAGAGAAAAAAGTCAAAAGGGAAAGTGAAAATGAATAGTAAAAATGACTTTTACCCCTATACATAGCCCATTTTGACCTAAAAAGGGGATCTTTGACTAGAAAATGACTAGGAACCCAAAGTTTTTTACCCATTCTTCCAAATCAGGGGCATTTGTCATCAAATGATCGCATATACATTATCGAAAATGAAATTGAAATTCATTGCAAATTAACCTAATTCACACAAACTTGACCTAAAATGTCAAATTTTTCAACAACGATCAAATTTCATTTCATTTCCGAGGGGGCATACACTCGGATAATCAAGACTGGCATCATAATCAGTGAATTTGGGGCACGACCATCAAATTAAAGCATAATCTTTTATCAAAAAAAAATTCATTTATCAATCAAAAGGGGCATCAAACATCGAATCATATCAAATCAGGTACCATATCAAACAACCTATCATCAAATTGACCATCGAGAACCTTCAAATCAATCAAAACTGCATCAATTCCATCATCAAAATTTGCATCTTCTATCACATCAAATCAGACATCAGTTGATCAGGACTTTGCATCAAAAATCATCAGGACATTCTTTGAACCGATACGCCTCGTGCATCAATTCAAAGAGGGGCATTTCTAATCACCTAAAAATGGACAAGATCAATTAAATGAGCAACCAAGGAAAAAATCAATGTAATTAAATCAAATCAAGCTAGAATTGAAACCAAATTGCAATCAAGCCATAATTCAAATTTAATTAAAAATCAAAAGCCATAAAATCAAATAAATCACAATAAATCAATTAATTGTGCAATTAATCTAATTAATTGCATAGTTCATTTAAATCAAATCAACCCATTCAAGGGGTACACATGGCTAAAGATATTAATTAAATTTAATTAAGTAAATCCTATTTTCCCTCAACCACCAAATGGGAGGAAAATTCATCAACCAATAGGATTTGAGGATCAAGCTCACATGGATAAAGCTCACATCGAATCTCCACCACCCATGGGAGAAAACATATTGTCCACCCATTTTGGCCTCTTGTCCCAAGCTTTGAGGATAAAATATTTAAATGGTCTCCAAAGGTGGAACCATGGACTCAACCCTCATCAAACTATGATCAAATCAACTACACCCCCTACCCTTACCAAAATCTAAAAAAGCAAGGCATAATTCAAGCAATAATCATCCACAATTTTTGAGAAGCATAAAACCTTTTGCAATTTTAAGTTAGAAAAGGCATAATCTAGAGCTAATTAGTTGTATTTTTAATTAGAATTAATCTTTTAGCTTTTTTATCTTTTCTTTCACATATTAGGACTATCACTAGTGAGAGCTTGCTGAGAGTTCATCATTAGCATTCCTAATTAGAGAGCCATAGAGTTCTCAATCGTCTTTAATTTTGCTTAATTGAATTTCATTTGTGGTAATTTAATTGTTATTTTGAGTTATTGATGATACTAACTCTATGAAGGTACTAATCTGATTACACAATACTTACCATCACCTATTCTTGAGTAGCTCTAGTATAGGCTCACATCTTCTCTTCTCTAAAATCCAACATCATAGCTCACAATCACAATAGCATAATAATACTTCCTTCTATCATCACAACCAAAAATATATTCATATACACTTGCTAATATTTATTTCCTAGTCAGCTCACAATAGGACTCATGAAACCTATCCATATACATAACCAATCACAAAATATCAACACACGGTCCAAGATTAATCAAAATAGATGTGTCCCCATCAATAATCAATAATTGAATTTCCAAGTCAACTCAATTTCATTTATGCCAATCATCGCATCCACTGAATAGATTTTTCTTCATTGAATTAATGAACTTGATTGACTTCATCAAAATTTAGCTCATGGAATACTTAACTCCAATACAAGAAACCATGAGGATAGACTTTACACTTCACAAGAAACATATACTTTAAGCTACATAACCATATGGTCAATATCTTGTGCTCACGACCCAAAATTGTACAACTGTACACTGCAAAGTCATCATGTACTTAGATATTTTCACTTGAATGCCCAACTAATATATCTCCACTGACTTAGCACCCATACTAGAGATGTATGTTGTCATCAATGACAACACAAGTATGGTCTCAAGGTACTCACTTTCCAACAATCTCCCCCTTTTGGATTGATAGAAACACTTAGTGAAAAATTACTAAGTGTTTAATGCCAAGAAAAAAAACTGTTATGTTACTTAACGTTTCCTCACTATACCATCTCACCCCATTATAATGTAGTCTATGTACATCATTTTTCACTGCTATCTCTCCCCCTTGACATCAATGGAAAAGGTAAATACAAAACATATCTATCTACATAGAAACATTTTATGACTCCAACAAAAATATACTATACCCGATGAAGTACATCTAAGAAATTTGATTTTGAGGCCTAGAAGATTGTATCCCATGACTTCTTCAAAGATTCTATAGCTTGGATATCTCCATATAAGGCATAAGTTTCAATATCTATTGCCTCCAAGTCAATTGGACCAAAAACTGCATATGATCTTTTTGCTAACTCCAAAACTTCAAGATCTTCTTGCATGACTCCAATTTTAGGAACTAGGATACTCCTCAACTCAACAAATCTTATCTCAACTCTTCCTTTTTTAGTCTAAAGTGTACTAATTTTGTCCATTAGCCAAGACTCTTTATTGTCAAAACATGATATTTCTTGGATGGATGACACATAATCATTTTCTATCTTTGTGTAGGCTCTCCTCACTCTCTTTGATTATCTTTTCCAAGTCTTCCACATGCTTGGATGAATGCACACACTAAAAGTATATTTTCTTCCCTTAATCTATGCATTCCTTTGTATTCTTAATGTGTTCATCTAATCACTTGGTATCTTTAGCAATAGACTTACATACCTCGGTAAATATCTTCATCTTGTACTCTTTTTTTGCCTTTTCTTCTACCACATGCTCAAAAAATTGTTTTTTGAGCATCAAAATCATTAATAACTTTACCAAGATTATCTACCACATCTCCACTTTGGAACACATAAGGAATGGGTAGCAGTTTATTCAAGGTATCCAAGGTCTTTCCAAAAATCATTTCTTTCTTCTTAGTTTTATTCTTAGATCTTTCTTTAGCCTTAACAAAGGCCAGTAAGGATAGCTTCATCAACTAGTCTTCATCATAGGATTATAACTCTCCAATATCTATCAGTGCTTTTATCATCTCACTTGCCAACAATGGGTCTATTAGTGCATGCTTTCCATCAGGAGAGGTGGAATTTTGAATAAGGCTTTCAAGTTTTTCTATAGTACCTTACCTTTTTCTCTAGATGAATCTGTCTTTATCTTAGATTCTTCTACTATAGCTTTACCTTCCTCCATTATCTCCCTTATCTCTAGTTTAGTGATGATATTATCTTTTTCACTTATTTTATCTTTCCCCACAATCTAATCTGCTCCCTTATCTAGACTTGGTTCATTTACTTCTTCCCTTTTTCTCTCCTCAATTATTTCTCTAATTTCTTCTGCTGTCATGATATCTGAATCCTTTTCATTGTCCTTATATTTGACTATTTCACTTCTAGCTTCCAATGATATCTCTTGAATCTCATTAGTAGATATAAATTTTCATCTAAAATGATCAAGTTATACTTAACATTTCCAATCTGACATTTCATTTAATGCACTAGGTTTGAGGAATAAGTTGTCAAAGAGCTAGTGAACCAAAAACCATTTGATACCTTTCTATTTGTATTCTCAAGATCTATGATCATAGATATAACTTAAAACCATCAAGACATGCCTATATCCATCTTTATATGTCTCAATTCTACAATTTAGGAGCTAATTAATTTTCTACTCAAATGCTCCCCCTAAGGCCATGCTTGGCTAATCTGGCCAATGTAGAGGGTGTAGCATTAGGCGCAGACTTAGTTGTACCAATTGAATCTCCTTGACCTGTAGAAGTATTCTGACTCTTCTCCTTCCATAATTTCTCAGTGTCTTTGCTACCTTCCTTCACAAATATATTATTGAAATCCTTCTTATAGTCTGATATGTTAGATCCATTATTTCCTCTTCCATTAATAGTATTCTTTCCTCTATTTGGTGCTCTTTTATGATTATCAAAACCATTGAATCTATAATATCTATTTGTATATCCTAGGTTATTGCATTTAGAGAAAGTAACAACTAAATTTCCATACCTTGGACTATTCTAATTAATCTACAACCTGCAATCCCTTGCAATATGCCCAAAATTGTTGCACTTGTAGCATGTAACTCTAGAGGATATAACATTTTTTTCTCCAATTGGTTTTATAGCATCAAATCTAGGGTTGGGAATTTCATTTACCCTCTTATTTTCTCTAGATTTTTATTTGTGTGACTTGTTCCCATATCTTCCACAATTGAAATAATAGCCAGAGAAAGATTTAGGACCAATATCTCTTAAGAAATATTTCTTCATGTGTCCAACCTTGTTGCATCTAAAGAATCTACCTTTGAATATTATATTATTCTCCTTAGGATCTTCATATTGGTTGAATGTTTGATCAGTGTTTGGTACTATCCTTTCTTCTACTATTTTGGAACTTTCAACATTGTTATATCCAAGAGCAATCATATCACTTTTAGGCTTCTATAGCTTCAATTGTTCTTCAATCTTATCACTTCTTGAATAATGTTTCTGAATATATTTGTTAGCCTCAAAAATCTCACCTTTGATGATGTTGTTATACCTTTCAAGTTCATGATAGTTAGATTTAGCATCTTCAAGTTCCATCTTTGTCTTTCCAAGATGAGTGTTCAAATCATGAAATTCATTGGATTTGATTTTTAAGGCTGCTTCAAGGTTCTTTCTTTCTTCTTTCCCTTGTTCAATCTCTTTGGCCATCTGAAGAGTAGTAATCTCATATTCATGCCAAAATGATTCTTTTTCCTTCTTAAGTTTCTCAATCAGATCTGATGATGGTTCAATCTCAAGTTCATCATTTATCTTTTCAACAAATTCCTACATCTTATTCCTTGAGATGTCAAGCTATTCCTTGAGTCTTTTGATGTAGTCTTCAACACTCTTGAGATTACTTTTCAATCTCACATTATCTGCATTTTCTTTATCCAATTCCTCAAGTGTTTCTTCAAATTTTCTTGTAGATTTGTTGAATGCATCAGGATCCTCCTCAAATTTTAAGACTTCTTCTAAGGAACTAGGCTCTGATACCATTTTTTAGGATTAGGTAATGCTAAGAGGGGGGGGGGGGGGGTGAATCAATATTTCATATCTTTTAGATAATTCAAACTTCTTATAAAAAAACCATGAAATAACTAAAATGATAAAGTAAAAAAAACCATAAAACACAAGAGAACTCATAAGACCATCATTTGTTCTTGAGGAAACCCAAGCCAAGGGAAAACCTCAGTGGGGATGATACCCACAAGATAATGCACTAGTCTGATAATGTCCCTATTAGGAGAGCTAGCTCTGTTAGGAGATGATACATTACATCCAATACAAGTCCTTTTTAGAAGACAAACCTTGTTAAAGGTCTTCAACCCCGTTAGGAGTTGGTGATTACAATGAAGAGCACACTACTCAAGTAAGAAGGCTAAAGACACCTTCAAGGATACACTATCCAATACAGATAAGTATTACAAAATGAATATGTGAACTATACTTAGCATCACCTATGCTTGAGTAGTTCCAGTTGAGACTCGTATCTTCTTCTCATTGACATCCAACATCACAGCTCATAATTACAATATCATAATAATACTTTCTTCTATCATCACAATAAAAAATACATTCATATATACCCTCTAATCTTTATTTCCTAGTTGGATCACAGTAGGAATCATGAAACATATCCATATAATTAACCAATAATAAAATATAAACACATGATCCAGGCCCCATCAATAATCAATAATTGAATTACCAAGTCAATTCAATCATTGATTCCAATCATTGCATCCATTGAATAACTCTGTCTTCAGTGAATTACTGAGCTCTACTGACTTCATCACACTATAGCTCATGGAATAGTTAACTACAATACAACAGACCACAATCATATAATTTACACTTCACAAACAACATATACCTGAAGCTACATAACTATATAATCAATATATTGTGCTCGCGACCCAAAACTATACAACTACACACTACGTCAAAGTCATCCTATACTTAAATATTTTCACTTGAATACCCAACCAAAATATCTCCACTAACTTAGCACCCATACCATAGATGTATGTTGTCATCAATGATGACACAAGTATGGTTGCAAGGCACTCATTTGCCAACAGTTCTAGGTTTGACTTTGAGTCCTAGGTTTGCCTAAATCATGTAGTTTTCAGGCGATTGCATGCATCTATAACGAGATTAGTCTCACCCCAACTTGCACCTTCTTGATCCCATCTTGGTAACTTAAGTAAGATTGAGTAAAGGTGGATTTGGTGCTATACTGGATCATGATTTGTACTAAAAGAATAAAAATATCAATATGCAAATATATAATTTTATAATATTCATGACAAATATAATAATTAATAATCTTTTCAAAATAGAATATAATTATAAATAAGATCACCTTTAAATTTATTTTGAAGAAAATTTAATATTTTTACATGTATAACTAATTTATTATTGTTTTGATTAGATTAATTGGGAGAGGGACCAAACCATTAACAAATAGCCAACTAGGTTGACAAACAAGTGAAAATCATAAGTAGAAAGAAAACCCAAACTAGAGAAGGGAAGACACTTTTTCTTAAACAAGTCTTTTGACCAAACCAATGAATTAGTGGGAATAAGGGTTTTGGTCTGAAAAAAGATTCACATGCTCAAAAGAAAGGGGTTTAGGAAGGAAACCCAAACCATCTTCAAAACAAAAACACTTGGAATGGATACAATACAACCAAGGAAACTACAAACTAATGAAGGGTTTTAAAAGGCTTCCCACAACATTATACCAGTAGGACCACCTTGAACAAAGTTAACCCCAACCAAGGAAAGAGGACACAAATACCTCAAAAACAACTAGTTTTGGAAGGAATCTAGAAACCCATTGAACATAAGAGTACTTTGAACTCTAGATAAGTAAAACAAAGGGTTCCCCAAGAAAAACACAACCACAAAGTTTTGAAAGGAACCATAAAATACTTTACAAGAGAAATCATTATGAACACATGAGTTCATAGGAATGGACAAGGGTAGAAAAGTCCCTAAAATAATCTTGTAAAATTTATATGCAACCATCATATGAAGGACCACCTTAAAAATCCTAGTACCAAAAGATTGAGAACTAGTCAGAGACACCTTAATAGGACCCATAGGAGAAATGCATGGTAAGGGGACAAACATGAAGATCCTAGAAAAAAACTAAATTGCCCATCCATCAACCTCCAAAAATTACACAACCACAAAACCCTAGGAAAGTCCACCTCTAAACACCAACCTTGAGAAGATAGTGAACACCATAGAAGTAATCACAAATGAATAAAATCCATCTCTAGTTAATCCCTCATAGGGTAACCATCCCTCAATACTCCATTGAAGATTATCCACAATCGCAAGAAACAACCCAACTTCAAAAGCAACATTTTCTTCAACAATACAATGCATAGTCACATGCATCCACAAAATACCACTTCTAAAGGAAAGCTCTAGGGATGAGACTTTAGCCTCCAATAGAGAAAAACTACAAAACAAAAACCTCAATGAACAAACATCCATGAAGAAGAAATCAATGTTGCAAAGAATTTAAAAGAGGGAAACAAAGAAAGGGAATAACTAGAGCCCACAACTATACGAAACAAAAAATATTTGGATAGGAGAACAACCCATGGAGATGATCTCAAAAGGTCAACAACTACAAATAAGTATGCAACACAAGGACCATAGAGAACCATCGAACATACACAACCCAAAAGGGTAAAAATGAAAGCTCCATAATGAGAGAGGAGCTGGAAATCTGGTCCAAAAGTAAGCCACTAAATTAGGCCTTAAAAAAGCCCACAAAAAGCTCCACACCCAACAACATTCTAACCCAGAGCTTCTTATGAGAAGCAGGGGATGAGACATCCAAAAGAGCCACTAGAGAGCACACACTAGTGACCTACAACTTTCTACTTTGCACAACATAGACATGGACAACACTGGTGCCAAGGCCCATAAAATAAGTGCTATAAAAATTAGACCGAGTGCTAAGGACCAAGTATAAGACACCCCACTCTGATTGGGACCCAAAATATGTTCCAACAAGAGACACATTGTAGAGGGTATAGACCCAAGAAAGGAATCCAAATAGGTTGAAGAAAACATAAAATCCACCACAATCCCCTGTAGAAAGAAATAAAACATAAGAAATGATACCAAGGCTTCTATTCAAACTTTCCACATAAAGTTATCAAAGTAGGACAACAAGAACACCAACCCTAGTACCGATTGAGAGAAATTTGTCATGATCCATCCATTAGACTCCCCCATTGACATAGGGTTAGAGAAAACAATACTAGGTATTCTTCATCTTCATTGGATTCTCCTCCTTCCTCAATATATTCTCCTACAACTTCTTCCCCTCTCAAAACCCTAGCTACACTCCTTTTGCTCCCTCTTATTGCCTACCTTGATCAACATGTGTGTTACAAGTTATCTATACTAATTATCAATTATTTTACATTCTTTATTATCATTATTTTTTATACTCTTTTTATAATATATTATTTTAACAATAATTTTTTTTCTTATAAAATCAATTGAAATCATCATAAATGTAGAGGTGACCATAACAAATAATGTAACTATGATATTCTTGAAAAATAATATTCTTAAAGAAGAGAAATATTACATATATATTAGGTTGTGGCATTATATTCATCATAAGTTGATGCCTTATTACAAGCACTTCATATAAAATTGACAATCTAGCTAGAATTATAAAAAGGAAAATTCATAAAAATAGATTTAAGTCATCTAGTAGAGGTATAACATGGATCCTTAATGAAGAAATATATATGTATATAGGGTTATAGCTAGCTTTGTGCACTTATAAAGCCTAAACTATACAAAACATTTTGACATTGGTTTTTGTTGTCTATGTATGCAACTATTTTTTTTGCTTCTAGTTTGTAACGATGCTCCCTGTAGAATTTGTTAAGCATTGAAGGGTCAAAAAGTGTGACTTTATAAATGGCCTCTTTTGCACCATTAAACATTTAACAAGCAACCAAAAACTTTAAAAAAACTAATTACTAAAAAAATACTCATTTTATAAAGTGTATGAAGTGTGGGCCCACTCACACTTATGAATTAAGTGTTATGAAGGGGGCCTAATAAAATTGTTCAATATAGTACCTTGAATAGGTATGGAAACTTATTAAGTGGCATTGATGAGTTTTCTAGACCATTACTGATCCCTAAAATCACATGTTTTAGTGATTATCTTGGGACCACTTTCCCCGTGAACGCAAAATACTTCCTCTACAAATGACCTTTTCTTCTTGTGTGATATCTCCTCTCTCTGCAATAGATTTTTTACTTGGTCACTTCAATAAATACCTATGCCCTTTTCCTCCTTATTCATTTCCACTTGTTGTCAATAGTAAATGATGTTTTATTCATTTTTACTTGTTTGATGTTTGTTTCATCATTTATTTGTATGGCATTGATGGTTTGATTGAAATGATTTCTTACACTTTATACTATAAAATTATTACATGACATGTGAAATAAAAAGAACATTATGTGGTTTTATTTAGAATATCTAGTTTATAATCATGAAATATAATGGGTATATGATTATTGTGCTAATTTTTTGACTGGTTTGAGGATTACTCATCATTCATGCTCTCCAAGTTTCGCAAAACTTCTACCTATCGTTTCTCCTTACATTTTGCAGACAATAATATGGGTTAATCTATTTTTATCTACTTATCTTGTCCATATTGTGTCACTCTTGTATGTCGTGTAAGGTTTCATTAAACAACAAGATAATTTTGCATGCTACTTGGATTTACAATCATTGACCTAATTTTTTGACAGGTTTCATGATTAAACATCAAACATGACCTCAAGTTTTGAAGAAGCTTTGACCCATCATTTATCCTTGCATTACTCATCAAGTAATCAAGAGACATCCACCACCTAATAAGGAGTGTCCTTTCCTTTGGAAATCATACATATCCTGCACAAGCACTCAAACCATTTTTCCAAGATAATATTATTAGCTCAACAAATTACATAATTATATTATTAAAGAGAATAAAGAATGTAGTTAAGTATTGGTCATAAAGTATTCATAAGGATGATACAAAAGTGGTAGTGTGCTATATTAAAATAATACCTCAAAATAAGTGTATAGTTTAATTCAAGCTAGATGAAAGGGGATATTGATAACAATCAAACCAACCAATAATCTATGTAGCTTTCAAATAATTCTGAAACTAGAGTGTAAAGATCAAATCTTACACAAAAGAGACACATAAGCTCTAGATCAAAAAAAGTCAAAAAGTCAAAACATAACAAGTTTGAAAGATAATAAAGAATTTTCCATGACATAAATTCCATTTCCATTTAAAGAGGTTACAATAATATGAGATAATGTCGAATATCCTTCACATAATAGATAAAAATTTGACCCAACTACCGAATAAAAAAACATGAGTAAAATAATACATAGAGTATGTCAACCATACTATCACACATAAAACATCAAAGTACATCTATACACATTCAATAGAGCACATGACCTTAAGGTCAAAATAATACAAGATATCCAAATATATGCCATCGGACTATCAGTCATCCATCTGCATGTTCTTGTCTCCTATGCCATCGGATAGTCTATCGTCCACCTGCAAATCTTGAGATGAAAATGTGATCTAGGCATTCATTCCACCCAACCACGGAGTGGTTAGCTCCCCATGGCTCATCTTGAAATGAAGATCTCAATGACCCTACACAAGTGATCTATCAACTCAACACTAATGGATCAGAAAGGAATTTGGTGCAAGCTGTAAACTAACTACTTTATCACACATAAAGTACAACTAACACAGATATGGCAGAGAGAAAAGTACATAACCAACACAAATTCCATTATGTGTTTACATAGCTTAGGCCTAAGCATAAAAGACCAAATTTCTACTAGCAGGTAAAAGAAAATAATTTTACCTTTCTCTGTTTCCCCATATTTGACACCCTTTCCCAAGATATTTTTCCTCAAAAGTATGAAATAAAAAAAATATATGATCATTCAACAACCAATTGAAAAATAAAACATCACTTGGTTTTACATTTGAAAAATAACTTAATAGAAAATGTAAAGTCCACATAAAACCACACGAAGACATCTCAAAATGCGAGGAAAATACTCTTCCTAGATCAACATATCCATTGAAACTCATTGCATATAAGAAACATTCATTACATTTTGTGCATATTAACTCTGGAAAAATTAGTGTTATACTGCTATTCAGTTTTTAAATACTATCTTTTCTCTGTTGGATAAAATTACACAATAAGAAATCTTTAATTTAAAACACACATTCCAACTTAAATAAAAAAAACAAATATAACAGTAGTTCTGGAAAAAATTTCAATTGAATTCATAACAACACCGACACTCATGTCTGAATAGAATATAAATTAATAGAAGAGGAGTTTTCTTCAGGCAAAAGATGATTATGTATCTAATTAAAAATAAATGTTGCTTCTATACACCACTTCACACTAAATTCATACCTAGGAAACCACTCAACCAATGGTGACACACTCCTATTTTAGGAGAAGGTATTTTAATTGTTTAAAAAAACATTGCCTAACTGCCTACGAGATTTATTCATAATAGAGACAATAAAAAAAATACAGAATGTTTTTGTTTGGAAAATTCACTGCAAATCCTCAATCACTTGATTCACTCTCCAAAACCTTGATGTCATCCTAGTATCCTTGTCTAATATGATAGTCTCAGGTACTCTGTGTAATCTGAAAATTTCTTGGACAAACTTCTTGGACAAAGCCAAAGATCCATCTCTCAAGCTCCTTGGAATAAAGTGAGCTACCTTGGTTAGTTTATCAACTACAACCAAGATTACATCATGTCTACATTGTGTCATGGGTAAACCATGGATAAAATCCATATTGATGACTTGCCATTTATACTATGGTATATCATGTGGGTAAAAAAGTCCAGCTGGATGGACATATTCAACCTTAACTCACTGACATTCTAAACACTGGGCGACAAAAGCTATCACATCTCGCTTTAGCCCTAGCCAAAAATACAATGGCCTCATATCAGAAATCATCTTGTTTACCCCTAGATTCCTTAAAAGGGAGTGCAATGCATTTCCTCTAAAACCACCTTCATCAACCTTGCTCAGTCAAGAATATACATCCTATCTTAGTATCTCATCATACCATCATCCTCAAAATTGTATCTGTCAAAATGGTGATCTGATGGATCTAGAAGTAATGCTATCTTAACCATCTCATAATGGTCATCTCCTGAAAGATTCTCTAACACATGATCTCTCAATCAAGTTCTAGAAGTAGATATAGCAGAAATATGTCTTCTCCTTCTTAGAGCATCCACTACTCTATTCTATTTCCCCTTAATATACTCAATACCAAAATCATACTCACTCAGAAACTCCAACCAATGTCTCTGTCTAGCATTAAGATTAGGCTATGTGAAGATATACCTAAGTCCCATGTGATCTATCTTCAGCTCAAATGGTTTACCCAAAAGGTAATGTCTCCACATCACTAAAGCATGAACAATTCTTGCCAATTCCAAGTCATGAGGTGCATAGTTAACCTCATACTGTTTCAGTTTCTATGACTCATAAGCCACTACATTTCCACCTTGCATAAGAACACCACCAAGACCTTCACCTAAAGCATCAGTGATAACTTTAAAGTTTCCATTAGGATCTAGTATGACCAAGATAGGAGAGGATGTGAGATTTTGTTTCAATAACTGGAATGCTCTCTCACATACATCAATCCACTTGTATCTTTTCCCTTTCCTCTAAAGAGATGTAATAGGTGTTGCAATCTTGGAGAATCCCTCCACAAATTTCCTATAATATCCTACAAGTCCCATAAAACTTCTCACTTCAATCACATTTTGAGGAGTTGGCCTCTTAAGAATAGCTTTGATCTTTACCAGATCCATTGCAATTCCATCTACAGAAATGATATGACCCAAATAGTGAATCTCTTATAGAAAGAACACTATGATATTTTCCCATAAAAATTCTTATCTCTCAGACACTGTAAAACTATCTGCAAATGTTGCTCATGTTCCTCCATACTCTTGGAGTAAATCTTAATGTCATCAATGAATATCTCAACAAACTTATCAAGACAATCCCTGAATACACTGTTCATTAATTTTATAAATGTTGCAGGCGCATTTGTCAATCCAAAAGGTAAGACTACAAATTCATAATTCCCATACCTTGTCATGAAAGTTTTTTTGGATATGTCCTCATCTTTGATCCAGAGTTGATGATATCCAGATCTCAAATCAATCTTGGAGAACATAGTTTCTCCCTTCATTTGATCAAAAATTTCATCTATCCGTGGAAGAAGGTATTTTTCTTAATGGTCACCTTATTAAGCATTCTATAATCTATGCACAATTGTAAGGTACCATCTTTCTTCTTCACAAAGATCACTGGAGCTCCCCATGGTAAAACACTAGGGAAAATAAACCCTTTATCCAAGAGTTCTTGCAATTGTACCTTCAACTCATACATTTCAGTAGTTGTCATTCAATATGGTGCCTTGGATTGAGGTTTAGCTCTAGGCATCACATCAATTGAGAAGTCAAATTCTCTCTTTGGAGGTAACTCAAGTAACTCTTCAGGAAAAACATCCTTGAATTCTTGCAAGATAGGGAAATCTTCTAAACTAGGTGGTGTGTCTAGATCTTTGACATAAGGCACATACATCACACACCCCTTTCTCTTTACCTTTTTCAATTGTATGGAATAAATTTGTCTAAGTTCAAGAGACCTTTTCACACCATAGAGTATTACAAGATTACCTGCATCATCAAGGAATTCTACTATTTTATCTTTGCAGTTCACTATGGCCTTATGTTCTGTTAGCCAATTGATGCCCAAAATGACATCATAGGAACCTAAAGGTGCAACGTATAAGTTTACTTACATTTGAAAATCAAGAAGTTCAATCTTGCTACAAGATAAACATTGCTCAACCTTATGCTCTACCTTATTTCCATATTCTACCATCCATGGTTCTAACATATATCCTACTATAACTGGTAATTTAGAAATAACTCTAGGATCTATGAAACATTCAATAGCTCTAGTATTAATCAAAATAGATATGTTATGACCAAGAGCTTACCGACCATCTGAATAGGTGTTCTTTGAAAATTAGCTTGTCTATTATTCATAGCTACATGAATCTGGTGTTGAGTATGAGGTCCTTTCCCATCTCTAAGGGTTGATCACTGAGGACAAACACTAGCATAGTGGTCTTCTCCACAAGTGTAGCAACCATCTCGTGGTCCTTGTTTACCATCAGGTTTATTCCTCCTATTATCATTCATGTTGTTGCCCCTATTATAGTTACCATTATTGTTCCTTCCATAATTACCTCTACCCTTGCCTCTCATAGTCTGTACCTATTTTCGACTAGTGTCCTTGGGTTTATTATCTTGAAACTTCCTCTTATATCCCTGAGGTGCACTATTCCTTTGACTCACTCTAATTGAAGACACTTGCTTGATATTATGTTCTTGTCTCAAAGCCTTCCTGAAAGAAAAATCCATAGTCTTAGGTTCATGCATATCCACTTTTGATCCTATCTCTGGACGTAATCCAAGAATAAACTTGCGGTTTCTAAACCGCTCATCTTTTTGATATTGAGGTACATATTTTACCAAGTGGTATAATCTCTCATGGTATTCAGTGATAGTCAAAACTCTCTAAATCAAGTTCTAGAATTTAGCCACTTTCCTATCATAGTATAGCTAAGGTAACCACCTCTTACAGAAAAGTACTAGGAATTCTTCCCAAGAGACCTCACCAGGCTACATCCTTTTTTCGGCCATCTCATTTCCCCACCAAGTACCAGCCTCACCAACCAATGGAAAAGCACCCCACATAGCTCTAGATTCAGCTGAAATATTACGAACATGGAAATAATTTTCCATGGATACTATCCATGCCTCAGCAACATCACCGATGGCCTTACCATCAATTGTAGGAGGTATGACCTTCTTAAGGTCCTTACTTAGTTCCTCTGCTATTCCTTCTATGTTATTAGGTATGTTTACTACCCCTTGATCTACATTTTGGTTTTACTGCTCTTCATTCCTCCTATCCTCTTCCTCCTTTCTCAGTGCTTCCAAACAGTAGTCCTCACCCTATTTTTCTTTAGCTTCAAGTCTCTGATCCTCTTCCCTCTTTCTTCTTTCCTCTTTATTCTATCTAACCCTTACATCATGTTCAAGTTGTTCGATACGGTTATTTTGTTGTTGCAAAAGGTTCCTTTGTTCTGTCAAGAGGTTTAGGATTTCATCCATCCTTGGATTTTTTTCCTCATTGACCCATCCATTTCTGGATCCTCCCTTATTACTGTATCTAGTTTGCATGGTGTTAAATCACTTCCTGCACCAATCATGACTACACAACTTAGCAATAGAAGACCAAGGTCCAAGTGTTTAAACATAGCTCTGATACCACATGTAAAGATCAAATCTTACAAAAAAGAGACACGTAAGCTCTAGATCAGAAAAACTCAAAAAGTCAAAAACACAAGTCTGAAAGATAATAAAGACTTTTCCATGACATAAATTCCATTTCCATTTAAAGGGGTTACAATAATATGAGATAATGTCGAATATCCTTGACATAATAGATAAAAATTTAACCCAACTATCGAATAAAACAACATGAGTAAAATAATACATAGATTATGTCGACCATACTATCATACATAAAACATCAAAGTACATATATACACATTCAATAGAGCACATGAGCTTAAGGTCAAAATAATACAAGATATCCAAATATATGCCATCGGACTATCAGTCGTCCATCTACATGTTCCTATCTCCTATGCCATTAGACAATCTATCATCCATCTACAAATATTGAGATGGAAATGTGATCCAGGAATTTATTCCACCCAACCACGAAGTGGTTAGCTCCCTCGGGGCTCATCCTGAAATGAAGAGCTCACCAACCTTATGCGAGTGATCTAATAACTCGGCACTAATGGATTGGAAAGGAATCTTGTGCAAGTTGTTAACTAACTACTTTATCACACACAAAGTAGAACTAACATAGATATGACAGAGAGAAAAGTACATAACCAACACAAATTCCATAATATGTTTACATAGCTTAGGCCTAAGCATAAAAGACTAGACTTCTACTAGCAGGTAAAAGAAAATAATTTTACCCTTCTCTATTTGCCCATATTCGACACCCTTTCCCAAGATATCTTTCCTCAAAAGTAGGAAATAAAAATAAATATGATCATTCAAAAACCAATTGCAAAATAAAACATCACTTGATTTTACATTTGAAAGATAACTTAATAGAAAATGTAAAGTCTACATAAAACCACACAAAGACATCTCAAAATACGAGGAAAATACTCTTCCTAGATCAACATATCCATTGAAACTCATTGCACATAAGAAATGTTCATTACATTTCGTGCATATTAACTCTGGAAAAATTAGTGTTATATTGCTATTCAGTTTTTAAATACTAACTTTGCTCTGTTGGATAAAACAACATAGTAAGAAATCTTTAATTTAAAACACACATTCCAACTTAAATTAAAAAAAAAACAAATATAACAGTAGTTCTGGAAAAAAATTTAATTGAATACATAACAACACCAACACTCATGTCTGAACAGAATAGAAATTAATAGAAGAGGAGTTTTCTTTAGGCAAAAGATGACGGTGTATCTAATTTAAAAAAATGTTTCTTCTGTACACCACTTCACACTAAAATTATGCCTAGGAAACCACTTAACCAATGGAGGCACACTCCTATTTTAGGAGAAGGTATTTTAATTATTTAAAAAAACATTTCCTAATTGCCTAAGGGATTTCTTCATAACAAAGACAATCCAATAAATACAGAACATTTTCGTCTGGCAAATTCATCCACAGTCTGGAATATCCATGCAGCTTCCTTATTTGGTTTAAAATTTGACACCAAAGTAATACTGACTTACCAATCAAGAACTATGAACCGAACTCCCAAATGATTGCAAAACATAGACTCTGTAAAGTCATGGAATACTATATTTAAGAATCTAGAAGAGAAAAAGACTCTAAAGACTTATATAAAAAATCATAGGGATTTTGCATAGAAAGAAGATTTGATAGAATGACAAGTCGCAAAATCCAAATTGGGCAAATAGTGGTGGACCAAATTAAAACACTGACTATTGGTCTATTGAGATATCAAAAAAAGGTAACTTATGACTGTCAACCCCAAAATGTACCTCAGTGTTCATTCACAGCGATGAATACAAAAGGTCAAGAGGGAATTTATTGATTAAATAAAACTTGGAGTGGGAATATTGTGAATAGTCTCTAAATCCATGTTAAGAGGCTCAAGGCTATTCAAACAACATTTAAATTTCTCTAAAAAGTGGTCTATAATGAGTTTTCCTCCCAAAACATAAAAACATGGAGGATCATGTTTTTAACAATCACACACTACTTCTAATAACATAATTCCTTTATTTCAAAATACATAATGCATTCCGCTGAAAGAAATTAAAGAAGTTTAAATGAGGAAAACCTGGAATCAATGGTGAAAACTAAAAGTGGTTTGATCCTTCCAACTTTTAGAAAGAAAAATGCTCCCTTACTCCAGCTTTGTGCGATCCTTTCTTTTTCCCCTATATTTCTTCTCTGTGTTTTTTTTTATCAACCCGACTTCTCTCTCTCTCTCTCTATGATTTTATCTAAAGATGGTCTTTTTTATTGTCTCTTCTAACTAAGCGCTTCCTTCTACTCTTCTTCTAGGCACGTTAGTTCTTCTTCATATGAAGTCTCCTTTTTGCTGCATAGAACTCCCTCTCTTCACCGGTTTCCCCTAGATTTTTATTTGCTATTCTCTTTTTTTTTTAATACTGCATATCTCTTTCTTATTAAACCTGTGTGATATTTTTTTTCCAAAAACCATGGCACACATCCTCCTTTAAACTCACACCACTCTCTATTGCATTGATTTCACTCAAAGATGTGTCGCTCATGGAGATAGAAATCTCATGTTAAGTTAGTCAATTATAGTAACTTTACTTAGTCTTTCCCTTCAATCCAATATATAAGCAGTTTACAAAGTCTAAACTAATTAACAAAGTTCACTTTTATTTATTCCTCATTCAAAGCAACTATAACTATAATTCCCTTTGTGCAAATTCAGGAGTTAGAAATATGGTTATGACATAGAGAAATCACAAATAAGAAATAATGATAGGAAGTTCAGGTTGAATAATAACAATCATTACACTCATTACACATGAGAGGAAAGGGACTAAAATATAGTCTTTATTGATTAAAGTCCTTGATAGAGTACAAACAATACACCTTATACAAAAATAGATATTTACAAACTTGACAGTATCTAATTAACATGCACATTCGGCCTCTACAAAGTTGACCTTTTTTAGATTACAGACTCATTTCAATCTACAATGGACTCGATTTGCTTCTATCTTAAGTCTCTCTCCCTTTCTCCACATGGTCTTCCTGATTTCCTCCTCTTTCTTTTTTCCAACTCCCCCCTTTGTCTTTTCTTTTTCCTCTCTTTATATCCTCTATCGTGCCCCTTCATTTCCCAACTGATCAGCTTCCTCATCTAGGCAACCGATTCAACTATTAACTACCCAGTCATTGTGTATGTTATGGAGCACATGATGAAACCAACATTCACTAACAGTTGTCAAGATCCTTTTTTATGGTGATAAGGATGCAAATGAGTTATTTTCCATAGGTGATAGGAAGTTTCCAAACACTGAAACCATAACACTAGAGACGCAAACCACTACAAAACTGAAACAACCCAAAAAGAACCAAAATTGGAAAACCAAAATTGAAGTAGTGAAATGCCCCTACATCAGACTCCCCAAGAAGAAAGGAATCATGTACTCCTACACATGGAGTTGTCAATATCATTTTCTAATTCCATCTTCTTTTTCCACACTTTCTAATTGGCTTGTTGTCACATTCCTTGTGCTCCCTTTAAATGTACTTTATTTTTGTGTTTTCTCCTTCTTAGCTCCTCCATCTACATTTGTTTACCTTCTATTTTTTATTTATATTATTTTTTTCTTATTCCTTTTCCATCCTCAAACTTCCATAATTCCACATCATCATCATTCATCCACTCGTCTTCTTTTCTATCAACATCAAAAAAATTCAAAAATCTACAATTTACCTATGTTGCAATAAAACCAATGTGCGTGAAACAAGCTCAAGCATGAAAATGTTAGAGAGAAATAAGAATTTAAAACACATTAAACATATTTAAAACTTTCTACAAGAATAAAATTTTACGCCACAATCTCTTATGAGCTAAAACAAGTGCACCCAAACTTGTTTGAATTTCTATTTAAGGTCATTGTGGATTTTCTCTCCTTAAAAGAAAAATATTGATTCCAATAAGCTATAATGATAAAGAATGCATGCCCAAATGCAAACTAAATGAAAGGAGATTGAATGGCTCAAGGAGTAGTTATGGTGAAACTACTCTCAAGCATTCAATGTGTATGCATGAAGTAGATAGAGGACACTAGATGCAAAATCTATACAAAGTAGTAAATGCAACTAAGTCCTATAAATGAATGAAAACTACCATTTAAAATCCATGAATGAATCTACCTTACAAGGTTAGTAATAAAATCTCTAAATGAAAGCACTAAAAAAAAAACTCAAAATAACATAATAGCACTACATGCAAAAATGAGAATGAAATCGCTTGAGACAAGGGATCTATTTATACTTTTTTGGAAGGGCTTGGTGAGGTGACATCTATGTGGCATCCACATAGCTTCCACAAGGGAGACACATAAGCCATGCAAAGTCCAAGGTTGCCCATGCATGTGTGAACAACTTTGGATGTGATGGGTGCATGTGTACTTTAAGTACACATGTAAGAGATGTGTTAGAGATCTTGACCAATGAGTATTTTAGGAATGTGTAAGAGGTGTCATCAAGGTTGTAAAAAATATTGTTTAGGAAAAATTAGTAATCTTTTAAAAAGGTGATTTTAAGAAATTTGCTCGCACATGTGTGAGCAAATAATTAGGACTAATGAGTATAGGAATCCCAAAAATTAGCCTAATCACCCTAGATTAATTAAAGAATAATCCTATTAACTAGAAAGGGATGGGTGTAGGGTAGGATTAGGATTAAAACAAATAAGATTTAATTTAATCAGGTTTAGAAGAAATAAATCATGTGAGAGAATAACTAAATTCATTTTATTTAAAAAAGGGGATATGGAGGATATGTATTAAATTTAAATTTAATACATTGGGAACAATATTTTAATTAAATTTAAATACTCGTAGGTGATGAATTTATTTAATTAAATAGGAATTTAATTAAAAAATAGAAGAAAATAACTATAATAGTTAATTGTTTAAATTAACTAGAATATCAATTAAATATAATTTAACTAATGTTAAGGGATGATTTTAGGCATATACATTTTGCCCCTCTTTTATGTGGTGTTAGAATGACATCATGCCAAAGAAAAAGATAAAAGGATGCCCTAGAAAGAAGAAGGATCCTAAAAATTCATGCTAGAGTGATAGAGATGGAGTGTGCCCCTTTAAAAAAATAGTTAAAAATTAAAATTTTAGGAAATTTTCTCAAGAAAGGGACACAGGAATAGAAAGGAGTAAGAGAAAGGAGAAGTTAGACAATTGCATGGCTTACAGGGGAGATAGGAAAAAAATAGGATGAAAAAAAGGGGATGAGGCAAAAAATGGGCCTCAAGAGGCCTATAAGTAGTCCCAAGGGGGCTTAATAAGGGTCATTTTCACACATGAGTGCAAAAAAGAGAGAAAATGAGAGTAATGATGGACCCTCGAGAACAACTACAGCTAGGAGAGAGAGTGCAAACCCACCAGTGACTAGTCGATGTAGGATCACTAATGAGTACCCTATCGTGACTTTGTCAATTTGTAATGTTTGTACATTTTTAATGCATTTATGAGGGAAAAATGAGGGTCAAGGAACAAATGATGATTGACATATTTTCATCTACGTAGATGAAAATCTTTGAATCATTGTCTATGAATACAATGACCATTGAATTATTGTATTCGAGCCAATAACATGGGGGTAGATGAAAATCTCTAAATCATTGTCTATGAATACAATGACCATTGAATTGTTGTATTCGAGCCAATAACATGGGGGAACACAGATGACTATCCCATAATAGAAATCTATGAGGAAGAAAAAAATTGGGCATAGATGACCATCGTTGAATGGTCATCTACACATATGACATTCAATAGGGTTGACCAAATTAGGGAGACCAAAGACTTGATCATGGATCATCATCTTTGTAGATTTGCACCTGCGTAGATCTTCATCTTTGACCTAGAATAGGCACGTGCATCAATTTGAGTAAGAGACTTTTGTAAAATCCTAATAGGGGGAAAAAATTGGTGTGGGAGGGGGATAGAGGGAATGATGTCCTAGAATTATACTAAGAAGAAAATACTAACATGAGTGTGATGGACTGTAGGAGGATAGTCCACCTTTCAGATCTCATGAGGTGTTTCCCAAGACAATGGCTTTGATAGAGAGAATTACAGACGCAAAATGGACTCATGTTAGACTCTATAGGCTAGAGAACATCCATGAGTGGCCGAGATTGAGAGTGCATAATGCGCTCATGACAACTCTAGTCGAGAGGTGGCACAATACCACTTCTAGCTTTCATTTCCCAATAGGGAAGGCCACCATCATATTCTATAATGTGAGGTGCATATACAATATTCCAGTTCGTGGCCTGATTCCTGAGTATATTTAGGACATATTAGATCCCTACAAGGAGGCCAATTTTAGATGGTAGATGGACCAGATCCCTATAGATAGATAGTGGATTCCATAGCCATAGGTGATGGTGGAGAGACCTAGACTACTAAGGTTAGCATTATATTTTTTTGGGTTGATTAGGGGTCATATGATGCTAGATCATGTAGGTCAAGGATTCCTCATGGGTTGGGATAGAGTACTAAGCACCATGCTTTGGGAGGGTGGAGAGAGATACTATTGGGCTTATACCATCCTAGGCCAACTATATGATGATTTACATATGTGTGCCTACCACAGAGGTAGAACATTGGGCCCAAGGGTGACTTTACTACTAGTATGGTCATGAGAGCATATTGTTGTGACGTGCCCCATTCAATACCAGGTAGTTGCATGAGCCTTACACCTATAGGTATAGATTACTATTTTGACATCCATCAAAAGATTTAGTCAAGTTTTGGAGGAGGGACACATACAAGATGATTATTTTTGACTAGATACCTTTTGCAGATTGTGAGCGATGGGGTCATTGGGACCCAACACATCAGGATTACATGGAGGATGATCGAGAGGAATTTTATTACCTCCGATATGTTCAAATAGACCATTGGTTAATTAGGAGGATATCTACATGATTATTCACTACATGCCTTCAAGATTCTATAGGCAGTTTGGGAAAATTTAGGACATAATATCTGATGGATTCCCGCACCTAGTAGTTACTTAGGAGGTTGGTACAATATGGGGATAGGGAGTGACTATTTGACTAGCTAGAAAATCATGGCAAGGCATCAAAACTTTTGCATGGGTCTAAGGTCAGGACATAGTCAAGAATGACCCCAACTTATGCACATTGGTGGGCAACAGATTGACTAGATTGATTGACCATCCCAGGGTAGGCTCAGTTAGGAGATTAGGTAGCAAGGGAGGGTGATGGGGCTATGGGAGATGGGGATGAGGGTGATGATAGTGGGGATGGTGGAGGATAGGGTCACCGAGTACGGTAGAGGGGGGAGCCTATATAGAGGTGAAAAGGTCTGGTTCAGGTACTAGGGGGAGCACCATCATAGGTACATGTACCAGGGTAGGATGCCCCAACATAGGTAGCTCAGTAGGTACAAGGACCATCTCCTAGTCATGTTAGATTGGACTATTATGATACTGTAGTGGCCAAAAATGCCAATTTATAGATAGATGTGGCCCATATATTATGATTGAAGGCTATAGAGAAGGCACAAGAAGATAGTGCACAAACAAAGATCAGATGCCTATAGGCTCTGGTTTAGACAGAGTTCTTGAGTAGACAGTGCCTAGGGTGGCTTAGATAGTTTACATGCTAGAGTCGATGGAGGTGAGTTCACTATGATAGAGAGACACCTAGGGGTTGTAGAGATATGTACATAGATGGACCAACTACGCCAGGAGGTAGCCACCCTTAAAGAAAACTGAGATAAGTGGTATAAATGAGCCCAGGTGTATAGGGGCTAGCAAGACATTTCTTGGTAGTGTGTCAAAGTTTTGGGAATTTCATAGGTATTAAAAGATTCCTTTGTAGCTCATTGACAAGAGTCCCATGACATTAGAGAGATGGAGTAATATTGTCAACTATATTATGAGGTTGTTCCTTTTGATAAGAGGGTTGTAGTGTACAATGAGCGAACTAGGGCACAAACTACAAGTGGAGGGGCCTCACAGGGATCCATCAAGATGATACCACCTTATGATAGAGGTAGGGATGGGACTTGAGGTGTAGGTGGAGGTACATCCTCCTAGAAGGCATCATGAGGGCCTCCAGTCATGATTGATACACAATTTTATAGTGGCACCTAGGCACACATATGATGTATATATGATGCATATTTTTATTCTACCTAATTGGACTATCATTGTACTATTTATGATGAGCTATTGATGTACTTGTGGACTTTGGACATTATGGAATTTTATTCTTTATGATATATACATGAGATGATTATGGTGGTTCTATATATTTTATGTGATGTGTATGCATTATGGATGCCTATATGACCATGTTACTGAAATTGGTGATGCAAAGTGTGTGTGATATTGGTGATTAAATTATGATTTAAAAATTTATGATTTAGGGACTACATGGATTCTATGCACATGTGACATTATTTTATGCATTTATGATGTGGTATGCACTAGATGATGTTTATTATGTATGATTGTGATGTATAGATGGATGGATATTTTAGATATATTTGACATGCAATGGATAAATAGGATATATTTGACATGCAATTTGTGCAAATGTATTTATGATTAGGTATATACAATTTATGATGTAAATGGTGAATAATGACTTAATGAGTAATGATTAATGATATGCAAATTATATTTAATAATTAATGAAATAGATAATGAATGAATTTAGATGGATAACAAATGAAATGAATCTAAGACCTAAATAGATAATGAATGACATGGTAATGATTAATGCTATAGACCTAAATGGAATGATAACTTAATGAAATGATAATGCATAATGCTATGGACTAATGAAATGATAATGGGTAATGCTATGGACTAATGAAATGATAATGGGTAATGCTATGGAATAATGAAATGTATCCTAGAAAATAGGTGAAATGAATATGAACAAATAAATAATGAATGCATCTAATGGACTAAATACTAAATGAGGCTAAATGGATGAACTTGAAATGAATTTAATGTGATTAAGTTGTTGCATTGAATTTGAACTCAATACTTAAACTCGTCAATAACCATCATGCACTCTACGTAATCAAATCATGATCAACTAAATGTAACGTGATAGATAAATGAAATGCAATGAGATAAGTGAAAATTTCTAAAAAGTACATTTTTTTTTTTGTGTGTATCAATCATAAATCTAAGAATCATGTAGCTAGGTGGAAGGGGGGAATCAATAGAACCTTTGTCTCACAAAAAATGCAATATGTACAATGACCCTAACTAGATGCTATTAGAAAGTAAAGTCTACCAAGATAACTGAGAGGGGGGGTGAATCAGTTATTAGATAAATAAAATTTTTATCAACCATGTAATCAATGTAAGCAACAACCATAGAAAGATAAACATACATAGCAACACAATAACACAAGATATGTTGACTAGGGAACCTCTTGATCAGAGAGTAAACCCAAGTGGGAATGATGCCCACAAAAAGATGTACCAATATGAAAATTCCTTGTGAGAGGATAGACTATGTTAAGAGCCTTATGAAATACATTTAGTACATATGAGTCCCTATTAGGAGACTTTGAATCCCTATTAAAATATTCTAACCCTATTAGGAGTTATGGAAGACAAAAGGACCCACTATCCAATCAGCTTCAAGGGCAAGATCACTGAACACACTGTCCAACTAATCTTTGTATCACTCAAAAAAAATAATACCAAATGATTACTGATCTCATCAAATTATCTGTGCTCCTTTGTATGTGCCAAACCGCACCAACTGCTTCACCAGATCTCAATATCAGATCTCTGTAATTCACATATCCTCTTACAACATATATTGCTCAATTCTACAATTCCTTACACAAACTACTTAAAAAAATAAAGGAAAACAATCCTTCATTTATACCACATTCAAATAATTAAAAATGAGTCAGCCAACTAGGCTTAACCAATTACAAAATATAAACCTCCACATGTTACACAATATTTCACAATTACATAAAACTGTCGACTTCCAAACAAAATAATTCTTCACTCATGCAACCTATGACCATGATGTCATGTCCATGTCACTATCATAATGTCTTCATCAAATACAACTTCACATGCATAGATTCTATCCCGATTAGGAGATATCATCCAGTTACCACAAGTCGCTTCTCAGGAACACTGCCTGAATATGGCTACCACTTAATTACACATAACTATCATGAATAATTGAATTTCTATACATGATTTTGACCATGATCTCAAGACACAATATAGAGTAAGTACTCAAATCCTCATAGCTTGATCTTCAATAATTCACGTGTGCTAATTCAAACATTGTCTTCTTTTTTGCTAATCTCAAATAGATCACTATGTTGACATCAATGATAATCACAGTCATGAATGAAACATTCAAATGCTACAGAATGGCTCTGAATACTCCCCCATAGGATATATTCAAAATTCATTTGTAACAATCTCCCCCATTGGCATCGATGGAAACATAGATGAAAAAACATCCAAGTTCCATAAATACCAAACTGCAACGCTACTGCTCTGAAATATTTTCAAATCCTCTTCATCAATCAAATAAATCAATCTTTTCACATCCTCTTCATCAATAAAATCAATCAATATTTTTACATCCTCTTCATCAATCAAATCTTTTAGGTTTTTCATTTTATATTACTTCATCTCCTCCAATGGATTCTTTTCTCTCTCTTTTGTTCTTCTCCCTATAGTTCCTCTTTTTTTGTATCCTTTTCCCATAAATGACTTCCTTTTTATATATATATTTCTTATTTTTTCATGTATACTTCTCCCCCATTAACATCAATATGTCAATTCTCAATGTCAAAAGACACTTTTCAGAAAAAACGTTCACTAGAGTCCTTCATGACTCAAGTCAAAACACACATACTCCCCCATAGAGGAAGTACCAACATCCAGTCCAAAAAAGATAGAGCTCATATACCACTAGACTAATGCAACAATCTTCATCACTTCTCAAAAGTAGGTTGGGGCATAACGCCAAGCATACCTCTCAAATACTCAAATGTATCTTTAGGTAAGGGCTTTGTAAATATATATGCAATCTTCTCTTTTTTACTTATATACTCAAGTCTGACTTCTTTCTCTACAACTTTCTCTCTCACTACATGATACTTTATTTCTATATGCTTTGTCTTAGAATGCAATACATGATTCTTAAACATACTTACTGTATAATTATACAATTATGTTTCTTGCTTAGCCAAGAAACCAATCTTCCTCCAAGGAAAAATGCTCCACCAATTGTACTCTTTTTGTCATCAACACTACCTCCCCAATTTGCATCTGTATATGCACATAGGGTAAAATCATCATATTTTTCATACCATAATCCATATTCAATTGTGTCTTTCAAGTACATCAGTATTATTTTTACTGCCAAATAATGTGACTCTTTAGGATCAGCTTGAAATCTTACAACAATTCCAATCGCATGTGATATGTCTGGTCTTGTATGAGTTAAATACTACAATCCTCCAATCATAGATTTGTACTTCTTTTGTTCAACTATAGGAGTTTCATCTGTGCTAGATAACTTATGACAAGTTACCATAGGTGTGCCAACTAGCTTACAATTTTCCATTCCAAATCTCTTCAATAAGTCATGCAGATACTTGGTCTGACATAATAAAATACCATCATTGTTATGTGTTATTCGCAATCCTAAAAAATATTTCATCTCACCAATCATGCTCATTTCAAATTCAGTCTTCATTTCATCTACAAATTTATCACTGGCTTCATCTTCTCCACCAAAGATAATATCATCAACAAAAATAACTACAATCAATAAACTATTCTCAATTTCTTTCAGATACAAATTACTGTCTTTTGTGCCTTTAACAAATCCCAATTTTATCAAACACTTATCTAGTCTTGCATACCAAGTTCTAGGTGCTTGTTTAAGTCCATATAAAGCTTTGTTTAGTTTACATACCATGTCTCCTTCATGAGTTAAGGGAAAACCTTCAGGCTGCTCAATGTAGACTTCTTCTAATTCTCCATTTAGAAATGCTGACTTCACATCCATCTGATATACTTTGAATTTCTTATAAGCTGCATAAGCCAAAAATATTCTTACTACTTCAATTCTTGCAACAAGTGCAAAAGTCTCTTCATAATCAATTCCTTCTTGTTGTGAGTATCCTTTACATACCAATATTTCTTTGTTCCTTACAAATTATCCTTGCTCATTCATCTTGTTCATGAATATCCATTTAGTTCCTATAACAATCTTATCTTTAGGTCTAGGGACCAACTCCCAAGTCTTGTTCTTTTCAATTTGATCTAGTTCTTCCTTCATTGATTTAATCCAATATTCATCTTTACAAGCTTCATCAGTAGATTTAAGTTCAATTTGAGAAATTAAACATAGTTCTTCTTGTACCTTATTCAGTGTCAGAACTCCTTTTTCTATGCTCCCAATAATCTGTTCAACAAGATGATTTCTTGCTAGATTCTAGTTAGGTGTCACTATCTCAGTTCTTGCTTGAACTCTATGTTCTGCTCTAGGTTCTTCTCTGATTTCCTCAATGTGATTTTCATTCTGCAAATCACTGTCAATTTCATAAAATAATTCAACATTTTCTTGATCAATTCTAGGACGAGTTCCTTCATCTGATTCATAATCAAGCATTCTTTCCTAAATTTTGAAATTTTCATCAACTTTAACATTTGCACTCTCAACAATAGTTTTAGTTCTTTTATTGAAACATCTATAAGCTTTTCTTTTCAATGAATAACCAAAAAATATACCTTCATCACTTCTAGGGTCAAAATTTCCAATGTCATCATCTCTCTTAATATAACATTTACTTCCAAAAATTATGAAATACTTAATTGATGGCTCATGTCCAAACCACAATTCATAAGGTGTCTTGTTCGTGTCTGCTCTGACTTGTACTTAGTTCATTGTATATATTGATGTATTCATTGCTTCTCTCTAGAATGTCTTCACCAAATCATTTTCAAATAACATAGCTCTTGTTGCTTCAGTTAATGATCTATTCTTTTTTTTGCAATACCATTTTGTTCAAGTGTTCTAGGGGCTAAAAACTATCTCTTAATACCATTCACTTCACAAAAAGTGTTAAATTATTTTGAAGTAAATTGTCCACCTCTATCTAATCTTAAACATTTAATCTTCATTCCAGATTCATTCTCAACTTTGTTCTTAAGTGCTTTAAATTTATCAAATGCCTCAGACTTTCTTTTAAGAAATGCAATCCACATCATTCTTGTAAAATCATCAACAAGAATCATAAAATACCTTTCACCATAGAATCCTCTAGTCCTTGTGGGACCGCTCAAATTTGTATGAGTAATTTATAACTTCTCTGCTGATGTGAACTTCTTACTAGGAAATGAAATTCTCTTCTGCTTAGCCATAACATATTCTTTGCAAATCATGTTAGTAGGTTTCATAATCTTAGGAAAATATCTTACTGAGTGTAGTGCTTACTTTCACAATGTTATCAAAGTTTATATGACAAAATATTTTGTGCCATAACCAACTGTCATCAATTCTAGTAATCAAACATGTCATCTCTACAAGGTTCAACTGAAATACATTACCTCTAGTTCTTGCTCCATGAGTTCCAATCAAATTACCATCCTTATCCTTGATCACGCAATTTTTCTTAGTAAACCAAACTTGATATCCCTTATCAAATAACTTTCCAACACTCAAAACATTATGTTAGGAATAGTCCCAAGAGATAAATGAGAGGGGGGGGTGAATCAATTATCTAAAAGTTTCAATTCTTTATCCAATTAAGTATACTTAAACATAAAGCATAAACACAATGAAAGAACACATGAACACAACACCAATATTTTGGTTACGGGGAAACCCAAATAGGTAAAAACCCTAGTGGGAATTGACACCCACTAATATTCTATACTAGTGTATTATGATCCTTGTTAGAAGATCCTTAACCCTGTTAGGAGTTTTTTTACAATATATTTAGTATAGTAGACCTGGTCAAGGGTCGGACCCTACTAGGAGTCTTTTACAATTGTCCCTATTAGGGGAGAGGATGCACTGTCTGAGAGCTAACTGCTCAAAGGGGCGAAGGCTACAACCTTTTGAATAACAGATACACACTATATCTGGATCTTGGTGAACTACGCTTAGACCTACTATCTAGATCAATTATAATGAATAGCACAAACACTTTACTTGGTCACATAGACCTTCCTCTGATGGTTCAATACTTCACACACTCTGCTATGCTTTGCTTAATCAACCATGAACCACACTCAAGAAATCACAAATGACTGCCTATAAATATCTTTCCTCTAAATGATATAATCAAGTCAACCTATTAGAATGACCTTGAAATCATATTAGAGAAACCATAAAAAACTTTGATAATCATTATGTCATTTCTACTATGACGCAACACATTCTGAGACCTATCCAATAAGATAATTGTAGACGCACACTACACACTGTCAACACTACCAAAACAACTGGATCTTTCTCCTCAAGCTGAATTACTTTATGCACTCTTAACCAAACATCAATAACTCTTCTCTAAGCTTAAATCCAAGGGTGCATACCTAAAAGATAGGCACAACTCTAGAACCAATAAAATCTCTATTGGCTCTTCTGAATAAACATAGGAAACTACTACTAGCGAATAGCGACTACATAACTTCACTTCTACTGATCAATAGACTATGTGTCCATAACTGAAACATAACTAACATGTCTTCAACATATATCCAAGTGCACAAGGCTCTATGATAATTGTACGAACAACCATACACAAAACACTGCCTATTAATCTCTCAGGAACACTGCTGACACAAGCTGCTATATAACTGTCTGTACTAACAGTTAACATCTGCACCCATGATATCATGTTGATATCATGTCCATGATACATATACTAAAATCTTACTTCATGAGACTTCCATGTATGCTACTTTCCATATGTTGTCATCAATGAAAAACATACAGTCAGTACTGGCCTGCTAGAAAATCTCCAACAATCTCCCCCTTTGGCATTGATGGCAACATGTGGAATGAAAAACCACCACCAACCCAAATCAACATTTATTTTATAACATTCTCCATTTCCTCATCAAAACTCCCCCAAAAATGAATCCTCCATCTACTGCAATATTTTCCAACATTCTTCATTTCCTCAACTGAACTGCTATCATAACTGAATACTGCTCCCCCTTAGTCTATTACTCATTTTGCTTCTTTTTTTAATGACTCTATATTACTCCCCCTTTGACATCAATAGCAAAGGGTGCCATTTATTTTAAGCACTAGTACTACTCTAGAAGTAGAGTAGTCAACCTTCCATCAGTCCCTGAGGACTGATGCTTTTCTTTCTTTCTTCTAAGCAAAATCAGGAAAGGGAATTACTCCCAACTTCTCCCTGAGATAGTCAAAATTATCCTTTGGCAAGGGATTTGTGAATATGTTTGCCAACTAATCTTTAGTACTCACATAGTCCATCTTGACTTCTTTCTCTACCACTTTCTCTCTTAGGAAGTGATACTTGATCTCAATGTGCTTTGTCTTTGCATGCATCATAGAGTTCTTTGACATATTGATAGTGCTAGTGTTATCACAGTGAATAACAATAGGATAATCAATCTAAATTCCAAAATCCTTTATAATCTACTTGATCCAAAAAATTGTAGAATAATTCAAGGCTTCTGTAACATACTCTGCTTCTACTGTTGACTGAGAAATGTAATTCTATTTCTTTCTTGTCTAAGTGACAAGTATATCACCAAGAAACACTGCTCCACCTGATGTACTCTTTCTATCATCAATGCATCCTGCCCAATCTACATCAGTGTACACATGAAGCTCAACATTTTCTGAATTAGGATACCATAGACCATAGTCTATAGTGCTTTGTAAGTATCTAAATATCATTTTTACTACCATGAGGTGACTTTGTTTAGGCTCTACTGCAAATCTTCCAACTATGCCAATTGCATTAGAAATATCAGGTCTAGTCTGAGTAAGATAAATAAGTTTGTCAATCATAGACTTGTACAATGTTATATCTATTGCTGGTGAGTCATCTTATTTTGTAATCTTGCATCCAGTTATCATAGGAGTCCATACTGGCTTGCAATCATCCATCTTGAATTTCTTTAATATTTCTTTCACATACTTGGATTGATTAATGAAAATACCTTTCTCTATTTGCTACACATTTAATCCCAAAAAGTATTTGATAGGACCAATCATACTCATCTCAAATTCATTTTGCATCTCTTTATAAAATTTAGCACTAAGTTTGTCATTACCTCCAAAGATAATGTCATCAACAAATATAGCTACAAGTAGTAAACCTTCAGATGTCTCTCTTATGAATAGATTATAGTCTATTGCTCCTTTCTTGAATCCAATCTTTGTTAGATATCCATCTAGTCTCTCATACCATGCTCTAAGGACTTGCTTAAGTCTATAGAGGGCCTTCTTCAATCTACATACCATATCAGGTCTGTCTGATAAGGTGAATCCTTTTGGCTGCTCAATGTATACTTCTTATTTCAAATCTCCATTTAGGAATGCTGACTTGACATCCATTTGATAAAATTTAAATTTTTTGACTGTAGCATAAGCTAGAAACAACCTAATAGCTTCTAATCTACTCACAGGTGAAAATGTGTCTGAATAGTCAATGCCTTCTCTTTGTGCATACCCTTTACACACTAATCTTGCTTTATTTCTCACTACTTTACCATCTTCATTCATCTTGTTTCTAAATATCCACTTTGTTCCAATCACATTCTTATCACTAGGTCTTGGGACCAGTTCCCAAGTGTCATTCTTAATAATCTGATCAAGTTCTTCTTTCATAGCATCATGCCAATCTGAATCTTTACAAGCATCTTCAATGCTTAAAGGTTCAATCTAAGATAGTAAGCATATCGCTTCACTGCTAGCTGAGTTCTTTGCTTGTGATCTTGTTAAGACTTTTCCGCTCTGATCTCCAATGATGTCTTTCTTGGAATGGTTTCTAGATGTAAAATTTGGAACTTTAGGTGATGCTAACTTATCAGCCTTAGGAGTTTCTTCTTCACTTGTCTCAGGGTCATTGAATAACACATCAATACCGTCAAACATTTCTTCAATAAATGTCTCACTAGTGGAGGGTCTAGGTTCTTCTTCAATCATGGGTGAGTAATCATGATATCTTTCTTAAACCATGAACTTTTCATCAATCTTAACATGAGCACTTTAAATGATCTTTTTCAATCTTAAATTGAAATATCTATAAGCTTTACTTTTAGTAGAGTAACCAAGGAAAATACCTTCATCACTTCTTGCATCAAACTTGCCTACTGCTTCATCCCTCTTGATGTAGCACTTGCTTCCAAAGATTCTAAAGTATTTAACTATGGGAACATTACCAAACCATAACTCATATGGTTTTTTGTTAGTGCTAGGCCTCAATTGAATTCTATTGATGGTGTAGACTATTGTATTGACCGTATCTCTCCAATAGGTGTGTGTAACTTTTCCTTCTATCATAATGGTTCACGTTGTATCAAGGATGATCATATTCCTTCTCTCTACAATTCCATTTTGCTGAGGGGTTATAGGTGCATTTAACTGTCTCTTTATGCCATGTTCTTCGTAGTACTCATAGAATTTGTCAGAGGTGAATTCTCATCCTCTGTTCGATCTCAAACATTTTATCTTTAGTCTAGATTCATTCTCAACCTTAGCTTTGAATATTTTGAACTTCTCAAATGCTTTTGACTTATCTTTTAAGAATGCAACCCACATCATCCTAGTATAATCATCAACAAACAAAATGAAATACCTTTCACCATAGTATGATCTTGTTTGAGTTGGACCACATAGGTCTGTATGAATTAGAACCAACTTGTTCTCTGCTGAATTGTGCTTTCTCCTGAATGAATTTCTCACATGCATTCCCATCACACATTCTTTGCATATAGTATCAACTGTCTTTGCTATACTAGGTAGATCTCTTACTACCTTTACATTGCTTATCTTTACCATGTTATCAAAATTGATATGGCATAGTCTTTTATGCCACAACCAACTGTCATCAACTTTAGCAACAAAACAACTTGCTTTTGAATTGAGTTGGAAAACATTACCTCTAGTCTTTGAGCCTAATGAAATCATAACACCATCCTTGTTGTTAATGATGCATTTGTCATCTTTGAACTCCAATTGATAGCCTTTTCCAAGTAATCATCCAACACTAAGAAGGTTATGTTTCAAACCATCAACATAGAGAACATCATCAATACTATTCTTTCCATCTAGGGTGATGACTCATCTACCAACTATGGGTTTAGGAGTGTTGTCTCCAAATCTAACCATGCCACCATTGTATTTGTCCAAATGAACAAATCTATTTTTATCACCTGTCATGTGATGTGAACAACCACTATCTATAATCTAGTCTGTCCTTATGTCAGCTTGTGAAATCAATGCTAGCTCTTGTTCCTCTTTCTCATTTTTATGATTTGTCTTATTATTCATTTTTTCTATAATAGTAATGAATCCAATTTCTTCTACACCCAATTCATCATCTGAAACTCCATCTCCATCATAGTAACATTCCTTAGAGTACTTAGGCTTGTAAACCTTTTTGAATTTTCTGGCTCTAGTAGGACACTTAGATGCAAAGTGACCGATCTTATTACATGAAAAGCACTTAAATGGCAATTGACCTTCATATTTTCCTTTTCCTTTCTTTTCTCTTTTGGAAATCATAGGAATGAAATAATCTAGTGTTTTCTCTTCATCATCATCATCAAAATTACCAGAAGTATTTGTAGATTTCTTACCATGAATTGTTGCTTTGAAGGTTGTCTCACTCTTAGGTTTTGTCTTCAATCTTGGAATCTCAAAAGCTGAGATTTTTCTGATCAAGGTCTCTCTCTTAAAATTAGATGTAAGCTACATGGTCTCATCAAGGATGTTGATCTTTTTTTCATATTCTAGAGTGAGATTGGTCATCAACTTGTCCATAATATCTTCCTCTAAGGTCTCTCCACTATTGTTCTTGAATCCAACAACTGCTTCATTGATCCTTTGATTATAAGTTTTGATGTTTTCTTCAAGAAACATCTCTAATGCATTGTATCTTTTCTTCCATGTCTTTTTCTATGCATCCTTTTCTTGTTTGTCACCTTCAAACATGTCTTCTAGGTACTTCCATATCTTGTGGGTGGTATCTACTTTCTTTATCTCTGAAAATTCACTATCAGATAGGGCACTGATAAGGGCTTCTTTAGCTATAGCATTTTGATGAAAAAATTCCTTTTTCCTTTTAGTAGCATCATCCTTTGCAAGGTCTTCTAGGGTAGGAATCTTGGCTACTTTGATAGTTACATCAAAAACTTCAAAACCAACACTGCAAATGTGTTACCATCTTGTTCTTCCAATCAAGATAATTCTGTCCATCAAACTTAGGACTCTCTTTCCTGAAGTATGCCATCTGATCAACCTCAAGCTATTAAACTTTCTATCTGAGGCACTTGGCTCTGATACCAATTGTTAGGAATAGTCCCAAGAGATAACTAAGAGAGGGGGGGGGGGGGGGGGGGTGAATCAGTTATCTACAAGTTTCAATTCTTTATCCAATTAAGTATACTTAAACATAAAGCATAAATACAATGAAAGAACACATGAATAAAACACCAATATTTTGGCTACGGGGAAAACCAAATAGGTAAAAAACCCAGTGGGAATTGACACCCACTAATATTTTTTACTAGTGTATTATGATCCTTGTTAGAAGATCCTTAACCCTGTTAGGAGTTTCTATACAATATATTTAGTATAGTAGACCTGGTCAAGGGTCGGACCCTATTAGGATTCTTTTACAATTGTCCCTATTAGGGGAGAGGACGCAATGTCCGAGAGCTCACTGCTCAAAGGGGCGAAGGCTACAACCTTCTAAATAACAGATACACACTATATCTAGATCTTGGTGAGCTGCACTTAGACCTACTAGCTAGATTAGTTCTAATGAATAGCACAAACACTTTAATTGGTCACATAGACCTTCCTATGATTGTTCAATACTTCGCACACTCTGCTCTGCTCTACTCAATCAACCATGAACCACACTCAAGAAATCACAAATGACTGCCTATAAATATCTTTTCTCTAAATGATATAATCAAGTTAGCCTATTATAACCACCTTGAAATCATATTAGAGAAACCATAAAAAACTTTGATAATCATTCTGTCAGCTCTACTATGCACGCAACACATTCTGAGACCTATCCAATAAGATAATTGTAGATGCACACTACACACTGCCGGCTCTACCAAAACAATTGGATCTTTCTCCTCAAGCTGAATTACTTTATGTGCTCTTAATAGAACATCAATAACTCTTCCCTAAGATTAAATCCAAGGGCGCATACCTAAAAGATAAGCCAAACTCCAGAACCAATAAAATCTTTGTCAGCTCTTCTAAATAAACACATGAAACTACTACTGGTGAATAGCGACTACATAACTTCACTTCTACTGATCAATGGACTATGCGTCCATAACTAAAACATCACTAACATGTCTTCAACATATATCCAAGTGCACAAGGCTCTATGATAACTATACGGACAACCATACACAGAACACTGCATGTTACTCTGTCAGGAACACTGCTGACACAAGCTGCTATATAACTATCTGTACTAATAGTTAACCTCTGCACCCATGATATCATATTGATATCATGTCCATGATACATATACTAAAATCTTATTGCATAAGACTTCCATGCATGCTACTTTCTATATGTTGTCATCAATGACAAACATATAGTCAATACTGGCATGCTAGAAAATCTCCAATAGATTATGTTTCAATCCATCCACCAAATAAACATCATTAGTGTTAGTCTTTCCATCAAGAGTAATAGATCCTATTCCTTTTATCAAACAAGGTGCATTGTTTCCAACTCTAACAATTCCTCCATCATAATTGTTAAACTTTATAAACTTCTTCATGCCACTAGTCATATGATGTGAACAACTATTGTCTATAATCCAATTAGTTCTTTTTTCTACTTGAGAAATTAAAGCTTTTTATTCTCTAACTTTAGTTTCAGAGTTTTCTTCTTTTATTGCTACAAATCCTATATCATCATTCTCATTATCACTTTCACTTAGATATTTCTCAATACTAGCCTCAAATTCTTCATCATTAGCATAGTAACATTCTTTAGATCTTCTAGTTTTAATGTTCTTCTCATACTTCTTTACTCTTTTAGGACATTTAGATACAAAATGACCATATTCTTGACAAGTCCAACATTTAAAGATTTTCTTACCTTCTGGTTCTCTTTTCACAAGCAAGGAAATTCCTTCCTCAATCTTTCTATCTTCTTCAGTCTTAGATCTGCTGCCACTAGCATAGTCTCCACTCACACTAATGCTTCTTGACAAAGTAGGGTGAACACTAAGTGCATTGAATGCTATCTCAATTCTAGGTAGATCTCCCAACTATCTCAAGCTTATCTCTGCTGCTTCTAGTCTTCCAAGAAGATTTTATCTGGTAAAATTCTCAGTACAAGGTATAACTTGTTCAATCATATGTGTCATATGCTTCAATACATGAGTTAATGTCTTTAGAATCTTCCATATCACTTCATTCTCTATCTTGTTTCCTTCACAAGATTTGATACCTGCAACAATCTCTGACATTATACCAATATAACTTCTAACATATTCATCTTCCATCATTCTTATATCTTCAAATGCACATACCCAATTATGTAATCTAACTCTCTTTGCATGTACATCACCTTCAAAAGTAGATTGTAAAGCTAACCAACTTTCATGAGATGTTCTTAGATATTTTACATGACTGTATTCATTCTCTGGAAGGGCTGACAAGAGTGCTTCTCTAGAAAGTATGTTACACATGAACATATCTCTTTCCTCATTAGTACAATCTTCAATTTTTTCTTCTTGAATGATTGTCTTTGCATTCTTTGTGATTAACCAATACCCTAGTACTAAACATAGAAAATGTGTCTTCATCTTTTATTTCCATCTGTCATAGTTTACTCCATCAAACTTAGGGCTTTCTTTCCTGAAATGATTCACCATGGATCTCCTCAAGTTGTTAAACTTTTCCTTCAAGGACCTGTTGCTATGATACCAATTATTAGAAAGTAAAGTCCACCAAGATAACTAAGAGGGGGGGTGAATTAGTTATCAGATAAATAAAATTTTTATCACCATTAATAGATGTCAACCATGTAATCAATGTAAGAAACAACCATAGAAAGATAAACATACACAATAACACAAGATATGTTGACTAAGGAACCTCTTGATTAAAGAGTAGACCCTAGTGGGAATGATGCCCACAAAAAGATGTACCAATATGAAAATTCCTTGTGAGAGGATAGAATTTATTAAGAGCCTTATGAAATACATTTAGTACATATGAGTCCATGTTAGGAGACTTTAAATCCCTATTAAAAGATTCTAACCCTCTTAGGAGTTATGGAAGACAGAAGGACCCACTATCCAAATAGCTTCAAGGGAAAGATCACTGAACCAAACTGTCCAACTGATCTCTATATTACTCAAATAGAATAATACCAAATAATTAATGATCTCATCAACTTATCTTTTCTCCTGTGTTTGTGCCAAACTGCACCAACTGCTTCACAAGATCTCAATATCAAATCTCTGCAATTCGCATATCCTCTTAAAACATATATTGCTCAATTTTGTAATTCCTTACACACACTACTTAAAAAAATAAAGGAAAAAAATACTTCCTTTATACCATACTCAAATAATTAAAAATGAGTTGGCCAACAAGGCTTAACCAATTACAAAATATAAACCCCCACACATTACACAATATTTCACAATTACATAAATCTGCTAGCTTCCAAACAAAATAATTCTTCACTCGTGCGACCTCTAACCATGATATCATGTCCACATCACTATCATAATGTCTTCATTAACTATACAAATTCATATGTCTAGATTCTATCCCAATTAGGAGATATCATCCAGTTACCACAAGCCGCTTCTCAGGAACACTGCTTGAATACTACTTCCACTGAATTACACATAACTGTCATGAATAATTGAATTTATGTACACTTTCTTGACCACAATCTCAAGACATAATATAGAGTAAGTTACTAAACTTTGGATAGCTTGATCTTCAATACTTCATGTGTGCTAATTCAAACATTGTCTGCTTCTCTACTAATCTCCAGTAGATCACTGTGTTGACATCAATAAGAATCAGAGTCATGAATGCAACATACAACTGCTATAGAATGGCTCCGAATACTCCCCCATAGGATATATTCTGAATAATCCCCCATAGGATATAGTTGGAATTAGGAGAGATAGATACTGAGAGGGGAGGGGTGAATTAGTGTCTTCAAAACTTTCTCTTGTAATACTTTTCAAATCTATATTAGCAATCCATAATAACTGACCAAAGTGACTTGGATCTAATTGCATAAATCAATCATCTAGTTAACTTAATAAATTAAACAACATGAAATCAATATGACAATCACATAACACAAGTATTTTGGTAATGTAGAAACCCTTGTTAGAAGGTAAAAACTGCAGTGGGGATGACACCCACAAATTCTTCACTACTGCAGATAGAAAAGGTTTGCCTATTAGGGCTACAAGTTTTGATCACTTCTGGTGATCTCACCCTGTTAGGAGTGACATGTCAAATCAGCTAGATCTACCTAGTTATAGGATTTCAGCAATACTACTGAAGTGTGCACTCGGTTAAGAGATTTACAAAAGATTGTTAAGTCTACTATGTTAAGAGATTTAACCAAAGCTCTATTACAATTGTTAGAAAGTAATATGAAAAATTATCTGCTAAATTGACACTCAATTGTCTAAAATAGATCTTATAATTCTCTGATAAAATATCACCTTGATTGTCATTTATCTTTTCTCTATTCGGCTCAGTAGCCTTCTCTGAATCTGCTCGATAGACTATTCTGTTCTCCCAACTGATTAACTTGAAGTTAGGCAATGACTTCAAGTACTCCGTGAGTCATATATATCAATTCAACAACCTCATAAAGTGGTGTGAACATACTGAATATATAGTGTTCAATTTTTTTGCTTAAGCAAAGATTAGGTTACAAAAATAATCATAACCCTAAGATTTATGGTGCAAAATTAACCTAGATCAACTACTACAAATAAGATAAACATTGCATTTAATGAATATCTTTTACAATAAATGCTCTTTGATCTTGGTAAACCATTTAATGATCTGTTATAACCATCTGCATAGAAGAATGTGCTATTTCTAATTACTATGCCATTTTCTATGATCATCGGTAAACACTGTATAGACTGCTCGGTGTATACTGCGATGCTCAGTGTTTACTAATTGTCGATGTCGGTGTTTGTTGGTGCTCGTTAAACTATGTAATGCTCCGTGTAAAGACTTTATCAACTACTCTATCTTGCTTCTAGTTACCGACCAACTCAATATAAGTTACCGACTGATCTGTTTGACATCTTTTGATACTAATGACAACCTTGAATGCTGAATATAGATTAACAATCTCCCCCTTTGGCATTAGTATCAAAACTTCAAATGTATATAGACAAAATATTCTATATAATCCTTATATCTCTGCCATATAGTATCCACATCAAAAACTTTCTAAGTACATCATAAGTACTCCCCCTTGGTACATGCTTCCCAGTAGAATATAGTATACATAACAAAATTTGTAACCTATTTGGCATATATACATGTTTTCCCCCTTTTTGATAGTAATGCCAAATACAAAAAAATATTTTTTATACTTACAACTTAGCAAAAATTGATCGATGGGTTTTATCTAATGAGGCCAAGAGGTTGTCTCACTCCTCTTTCAAGTTAGTAAGAGCAATATGTTCAAGACCGACTTGCGCATGCATGTCAAAGATATTCTCTAACACCAAAATCTCTGGTGTTGACACTAATTGCTCAGCTATGACAATGTGTGCCTCATAGATCTTTAGGTGTGGAATGAGTTCTTGCTGTAACTCTGTAACCTGATCTATGATTTTCTCTTCTTGTCTCCTTAATTCTGCTATCAGCCGTTGGAGTTCCTGTACTTGGTGAATATGCTTGAGAAAAGCATCTGGCTCTGTGATAACAGCTTGTCTACTCAACTTAATTTCTGCTTCTAAACCTTTAATCTTTTCACTGACCTCTATAGTGAAGGTGTCTAAAGTACACAACTTTACCAATAATTGATAGATTATTTGAGTGATTGATTTTGCCTCAGTGATAACCGTAGATAATTTTACCTTCTTTATTGCCACTTCTTGGTTGATCTTTTTTGCCAATTTTTCCTAAATTATGGACTCTATCCTCTCTTCAATTCTCTTATTAGCATCTACATCAGGTGTATTTATCTTATCAGCAAGCAAAGCAAGTTGATCTAAAATAGGAGTATTCTCATTAATGTCCACTTCAGGTACTACTTGTTGAAGAATATCCCATACATCAGTTAGAACTTCTTTTCTTTTATGCTCTTGCTTTAGCTTCTCTTGTGTTGCTTTTCTTGAACATAACTGCCCATACTTCATTAAATCTTCAAGGCTTAGGATTCTCGGGTCACATTCTGGAATAATTATCACTTCATTAATAGTGACCAGCCCTTTCCCTTTCTTCATCTTCTTCTGTCCAAGAGATGACTTCTTCTCAGTAAGAACAATAGCTCTTTCTCCACTCTTCAAAGTATCTTTCCCAATAGACACTGTATCTTCTTTCTTTTGCTCCTTAGTGGATGGTGTAGGAGTCTTGGTTGTAGTGTCAGAGGGGTTCACCTCGGTTGTCTTTGTTTCTTTAGTTTCTTTTGGTTCTTCAGTGGACTATGCCTCTATATTATCAGGCTGATTTGTCTCTACAGGTTGTGTAGGTACATGTGTTTCTATTGTATCTTTGTTTGGCTCGGGGATAGATGCATCAGGTTGTACCTATGAAATTATTTCTACTGCCTCTGCAAGTACTGGTAGTTCACCCAGTAAAGATGTGAGTACACTAGCAATAATGTTTGTTGCTTCATCTTTGTATGGTTCTATAGTCACATCTACATCATCTTTGTCATCAGGATCACCATTAGTGATGTCCTCAATGAGTACATCGTCATCAGTTTTCTTCTACAAGTGGATCTCTACTAGATCCAGTGCATCATGTGATACTTTTACCTCTTCCTTATTGGTAATATCAATTACCTCGGTAATCGATATACCAAAATCTTGTACCTACTTTCCCTTACCATTATCAGTGTAAATGCCTTTACCTTTTGAATTGTGTCTCTTCTTAGACAATTTCAGGAATGCTTCCTATTCAGCTTTCAAAATTGTTGTCCATAACGAATCACATGTGACATCCATGTCACCCACATTCTCATCTAATATCTATAGTGCTCGATTATTGACTAAAAATCTTGCTTGGTATCTTGTAAAGTATTCACTTACTTCACCATAGCTCATAGTTGTAGCTATATGAACTAATGACCTTTCTCTTTTCCTTTTCTCTATTTCTAGTGCAGTAGCCCATTGCACATTTATTCTATCATCTAGTTCTTTTGGTAATTTACATTTGAATTCCATTGGTACTCTTTTGAATTTAATCATCATTTGAATGATAGCATGTTCTATCTTCAATTTATCTTTAGTTGACATTGTGTCAAAGTTGCCTATGTCTAGATCTACAAGACTTCCATTCTCAATTATATCTTCAATTATCTCATCAATTGTACCAGCCTTATGTTTGAATACTTTGAATTGATTTTCATCATCGTCTTTATTTGTTTCTTCAATGTCATCTTTTGTTCTTATGAGTCTCCTTTTCTTTGTTGCCTAAGCTACAGGCTTGTTCTTCCTTTTAGCATATTTCCTCGTCGGTGTAGCTTCCCTCATTTTCATTACTTTTATTTCTTCTTGCTTTGGAGGGGATGAGGTTGTAGTAGATGATCTTGTCTTCATTCCTTTTTCTGGTTCATCTTTAGTAGGAGGAACCAGTGTAGTATCCTTGTCCTTGTCTGACTCGGTTTCCTCGCTCTCATAGGGCTTGTCAGCTAACAATAACTGACCTCTAGTTACCTCTTTAACCGGTGACTCCTTAGGTGAGTCTGATGCATTACCATATCTAGTTGTGAGATCTTTTCTCATTTTCTTTTCCCTTCTAAACATTTTACCAATTTCTATATCGGTTGTTATCCTTGACTTAGCTTCATCATAAGTACCGAACCTAGTGGCAGTGATGTCTATCGGTAATGCCAAGAGTGCATTGATTGATTTCAAGGTGAAATCATAATTCATTTCATATCCCATCAGTGCCAACCATTTAATTCTAGGTTCTACTACCTTGATCATAGAGAAATTTGTACTTACTACAAAAGTTATATCATTTTCAAATTTATCAACTAATTCCCTTGGAATTCTGCTCCTTTGATGCATCTTAGTCTTGAACTCTTTGAAATATGCATCAAATTCATTGTTAAGACTCTTTCCTAAACTCTCCATCATTTCACTTAACTGGGTGGTTATCAGTTTATCTGATTGCCATGTTACTTTACCGATACCGGGCATGAAATTCTGTAGGTAGAGAAATATGCACACAAGGAGTGAACCATACTTACATGTATTAGTATTTTTGGATCTTATAGTCTTCATATTCTCTTGAACTTGATGTAGTAGAATTTCAGCGAGATCAACCTGGTGATCTTTCTTCACAATTTTGTAAGCCATGTCCACGGCACTGCAAGGTACACTATTTAATCTGCTAGATTGAAATACCTTATAGCCAATGACATGAGCTGTGAATTTTATTTTTGGATCCTTGATTGTTGAAATCTTTAAAGCTCTACTATCCCATTGTGCTCCAGTGTTCTTCTCTACGTCGTGATGAGATGAACTGTGAAAAGCTTTAGCTTTATTGGTTGTAGGGTATCCAGTAACTCTGCTTATAATCTTCTTGTTGACCTCAACAGGTTTATCTAGCCACAATTTGTCATCATGAAATCTGCTAAGCATGATTCTTATCCAATCAGTACTAAATCTTTGTGGGAGATAAGTGAAATTAGATAACCCTGATTCTTCAATCTTTTTATATTCAGATTTTAACTTTCCATCTGGTCCACAAAATTGTTGATATGCTGCAACGGTCTCAAAATCACCAACTTCACCGATCTTGCAGTGAATATATGCCCTAACATCCTTTGTTAGTAAAACCCTATCTGGAATACTTGAAAATGCCCCCATATCATCCATTTGTGCTGCAACCTTCGGATGTGGTTTAAACTTTGCCTCAGCAAAATTAGCTCTTATAATTAGCTCTACTTCCTCTTCAATGATGTTCGATTTGCTTGTAGATGATGTCAATGCCATAAAACAAATCTAGGGTTTTTGAAATAAAATGAGTAACAAGTTATTTAGTTGCAAAAGAACTTACTCAGTTCAATCGAAGAGTATCGTCAGTTCGATCTATAGTTGCTTTCAATCTTTTTGAGAAATTTTCAGCTCAAACTCTGCTCTATGAAATTTCCGCTCTTCGAAATCACAATGTGACAATAAAATTTTGTTTCCATGAATTTATAGACCATTTCGATATTCCCGCTCAAACTTTCTTGCATTAAATGCTCAACCTAACTTTTAGTATGAAACAGCTGTTAGCTCGGTGATGTCTTACAATTTTCTCCACTCGGTTAACATAGGATTTCTTCATCAATTTGTACTGTCGTCAGTTAACCTTGTATAGTGATTACCGATGGGTAACCAACTCTCAGTCTCTCTTTTACCGACTATATGACATTGTTAGCTCATAACACATAAACCATAGTGCATCTTTATTCATGTAGATTTGGTATTTGCACATCATATATAAGGAACTGTATGTAAAATGTGATCATTTGAAATGTCAGTCCCATACATACCTTCGTTGCTTTATGTAGAGGTGTTGATGTCACCCAATCCAGTGGATGAGGTTTCACTGACGGTGTTACTTGACTCAACATTCTCACTAGATGCCTTCTTCCACATAGTGTTCCTTAATCTTGTGATCTCTACAATGTTATAACCACTTTCAAATATATGGTTTTCATCTAGTGCTTGGTCTATGCAGTTCTTGCTTAAATGACTGACCTTATGATAGTGCATACATGCCATTCCAGTGCTTGCCCAACTTCTTGAATCTCCAATCCGACCCTTTCTATAACAGTTTGCTACAATGTGTCCATACTGACCACATACAACACAATTAGTCCATGTATTGTAATCCCAAACATATGAGTTACCTTGTCTTTTTAGTTGGTTTTCTCCTTAGGTGTCCAGACTTGTTTCATCTTTTCCTTACATTCTCTTGTAGTGTGTCTATGCTTATTGCAAGTATAGCATATTTTCTTCATAGTAGTATTGTTAGCAAGATCTTTTTGCTTAGCTCTACACTCATAAGCAGGATGTCCAAACTTTCCATAGTAATAACAATATCCATTAAACTTAGGAGTAACAGGAGGTTTACATTGTGCTTTTCTTCTGCACACATTTGATGTATGTCCTGATTTTCCACACTGATAACATGCTAGCACTTTAGGTTTTTGGTTTTGATTGTTGTTGACATTTTCAGCTTGTTGTGATGATTCTCCTTCACTGGTGTAGCCTATACCGGCTTTACTTCCAACTCTTCTCTGATTAGTCAGGAAATCATCAATCTTTTTGGAACTATCCTCAGCTATCTTCATCATTTCATTATGTTGCTTTTGTATCTTTAATTCATTTATTTGTTTTTCATTGTCTACTCTGAGTATTGCAACATCTTTGAGTCTTTTTGATAATTCTCCATTTACTCGGTTCATTTCTTGATTGACAGTCATCATTTGGCTTGCTACTTGAAAGTTATGATCAGTGAGTCTCTGTATTTCACTTTCTTTTGCTTGAAGTTGTTTAGTCATTAGTCTTTGATCTTCAATAGCCATATTCCGATCTTGTTCAACTTGTCTAGCATTATTCATAATTTCCACCATTCTTACCATCTAGGATTCTTAACTGATTTGAAGTGCTTTCACTTGCTTAGATAGATGTTGATTCTTTTCAGATAAATTAGTGATGATACTTTCAGATCCGTCAAAGATGCTTCCAGAACTTGATCCAACATGATCAAATATATCATCAATAGGTTCTTCATGATAACCAATCTCACTCTGTAGGATTGCAAGGTTCTTCCTATCAACTAGTAATATCTTTAGTTCTTCCTTGGCTTGTTTGTACTTTTCCACAAACATCTACATTTGTAGCTTTTGATTCTCAATAGACTTGTGAAGCTTATATCTCTCCATGACTTGGATCTTTTACCCTTCAGTGGTTAAACTATTCAATAAGAGCACTACGCTATGATACCAATTGTTGGAATTAGGAGAGATAGATACTGAGAGGGGAGGGGTGAATCAGTGTCTTCAAAACTTTCTCTTGTAATACTTTTCAAATATATATTAGCAATCTGTAATAACTGACCAAAGTGACTTGGATCTAATTGCATAAATCAATCATCTAGTTAACTTAAGAAAGTAAACAACATGAAATCAATATGACAATCACATAACACAAGTATTTTGGTAATGCAGAAACCCTTGTTAGAAGGTAAAAACTGCGGTGGGGATGACACCCACAAATTCTTCACTACTGCAAATAGAAAAGGTTTGCCTGTTAGGGCTACAAGTTTTGATCACTTCTGGTGATCTCACCCTATTAGGAGTGACATGTCAGATCAACTAGATCTACCTAGTTATAGGATTTTAGCAACACTACTGAAGTGTGCACTCAATTAAGAGATTTACAAAAGACTGTTAAGTCTACTCTGTTAAGAGATTTAACCAAAGTTCTATTACAATTGTCAGAAAGTAATATGCAAAATTATCTGCTAAATTGACACTCAATTGTCTGAAATAGATCTTATAATTCTCTGATAAAATATCACCTTCACTGTGATGTATCTTTGCTTTGTTCTGCTCGGTAGCCTTCTCTGAATCTACTTGGTAGACTATTCTGTTCTCCCAACTGATTGACTTGAAGTTAGGCAATGACTTCAAGTGCTTCGTGAGTCATATATATCAATTCAACAATCTCATAAAGTGGTGTGAACATACTGAATATATAGTGTTCAATTTTCCCACTTAAGCAAAGATTAGGTTACAAAAATAATCATAACCCTAAGATCTACGGTGCAAAATTAACCTAGATCAACTATTACAAATAAGATAAACATTGCATTTAATGAATATATTTTACAATGAATGCTCCTTGATCTTGGTAAACCATTTTATGATCTGTTATAACCATCTGCATAGAAGAATGTGCCATGTCTAATTACTATGCCATTTTATGTGATCATCGATAAACACTATATAGACTGCTCGATGTTTACTGACTGTCGGTGTCGGTGTCTACAGGTGCTTGGTAAACTGTGTAATGTTCGGTGTAAAGACTTTACTGACTACTCTGTCTTGCTTCTAGTTACCAACCAACTCAATATAAGTTACCGACTGATCTAGTTGACATATTTTGATACTAATGACAACCTTGAATGCTCAATAGAGATTAATAGGCAAACAAGGCTTAACCAATTACAAAATATAAACCTCCACACGTTACACAATATTTCACAATTACATAAATCTGCTAGCTTCCAAACAAAATAATTCTTCACTTATGTGACCTCTAACCATGTTGTCATGTCCACATCACTATCATAATGTCTTCATCAACTGTACAACTTCATATGTCTAGATTCTATCCTGATTAGGAGATATCATCCAGTTACCACAAGCCACTTCTTAGGAACACTGCCTGAATACTACTTCCACTGAATTACACATAACTGTCATGAATAATTGAATTTCTATATGCTCTCTTGACCACAATCTCAGGACACAATATAGAGTAAGTTACTCAACTCCGCATAGCTTGATCTTCAATACTCCATGTGTGCTAATTCAAACATTGTTTGCTTCTCTACTAATCTCCAGTAGATCACTGTGTTGACATCAGTAAGAATCACAGTCATGAATGCAACATACAACTGCTATAGAATGGCTCTGAATACTCCCCTATAGGATATATTCAGCATTCATTCCTAATAGATGCATCCTAACTACATGATTTTAGTGGGATCATATTATGTTTATGTCGAAGAGAAAAACCTAGTTTAATATTTCAAAAGGAGATATGCACCATGTGTTATAAAAAGAAGATGACATGGTTCCTTTGTGTGGACTAGACTCCCAGAAAAAGTTGATAAATTTAGGAACATAAGTGTAGACTATCTAGTCATGATAAGATCCATGTGGTGACACTCATGAGGGGGATCGACACACCCGAATCTTGTGAGAGATATGGTGGGACATGTGTTAGACCTTTCCCCCAATGAGTCACAAAAAATCACAACTGCATATCCAACAAGTATGCACTAAATGTATCACAAATAGATCACATCACAAATGATGCATGCATCAATATACAATATTAAAAATATACCAAGATACAGAAGATCGAGGCAGTCATGAGTAGGTTATACTAACACAAAAAGATAAATAAAAAAAGAAGGCCTCACGACCAAGCAATCATTCAGTCCAAAATTATTTCCATGAATGAGGTTGTGATGATGGAAATTCTGTCTTAGGAAGGATACATCTTGAAGAGTGAAAATTGATTGATTAATTGGAAACTTTGTTTGGAAATTAATTTTGATGAAACTTTTATGGTCATGTTGTATCTAGAGAAAATCTCAATGTGATGCGGTTAAGTTCAATGTATTGGGATTTTGATTGTGGGATCCTTATTATGATTTTGTGCAAGATGATGGAATAGAAAAAAGAGGTAGAATACATGTATGTATATGAGATCAAATGGAAGGGTCTGCAAAGTAGAGATGGATTTGATAGATAATGGATCCAAACCTGGTACACATAACACTCATGACAAGAAAATTTTGGTGTCATCAAGGTGCTTGTTTACTAGGTTTTCACCAGGATGACAATTTTTTAGGACTTTTTGCATTATTTTTGGAAGTTAGGTGATTTTCTTATTTTTTATGGATTTTCTTCTTTTATCAATTTTATGGATTTTTTATTATTGTTTAAAATGTATACAGGAGCCTAACTAAGGAACTCTACATGAAAGTTCTTGAGATGTTGGATATTTACAAGATCATGGAGTGGTTCTCCCTCTGGTGTAGTGATTTGATATGCTCTAGAACCAAACTTAGCAGTGACCATGTATGGTCCCAACCAATTAAGCTCAAATATTCCCTTCTTTTCATGGTTCTAAAGATTCTTCATATTATTCTAAAGGACCGAGCCACCAACTTTGAACTCTTAGGGTCTCACCTTCTTATGGAATTGCATGCATAGATGATTTTGATACATGTAGAGGTGGTTAAGGGCATTGAGGCACCTTTCATCAAGGATTTTTAACTCTTGAAAGTGATAAACTCAATAGTCTTCTTTAGAGATTATATTATTTAAAGAGATTCTGAGAGAAGGGAGTTCAATTTTGATGGGTAAGTTAGCCTTAGTACCATATACAAGGGAAAACAAAGTGGCTCTAGTGGGGGTTTGAATAAAAGTGCAATAGGCCCATAAGTCAATATTTAGTGGCAAGTGCCAATCACAACCAACATCATCGACTATTTTCTTAAGGATTTTGAGGATTATTTTATTCATGGCCTCAGGTTGTCCATTGCCTTGCGGGAAGTACTTTGAAGAACAATGGTGAGTGACACTAATTTTTTTACATAGGTCAATGATATCCTTGTTTTTGAAAGGTGATCCATTATTTGTGAGGATATCTTGGGGAATTTCAAAGAAAAAAATTATGTAATTTAGGATAAAATTTGAAATCTACTTTCTAGTAGTATAGGTAGGAGGTATAGCTTTGACCCATTTTATAAAGTACTTAGTAGAGATGATAATGCATTTGTGACCTTAGGAGGAATTAGGATAAGTCTGGCCCAAAAGATAAAATACCCAATGTGAAAAAGGCCACGAGGTGATGGTGGCTTGAAGGTCTTGGGCTGGTGTGTGTAACAAATTTCCATGTTTTTGGTAAGGAACACATTTATTCACAAAGTGGTAAGCATCCTCCTCCATGGTTGACCAATAGTATCTAGTGTGTAACAACTTCTTTTCCAAGGTGAGTCCACTAGAATGAGCTCCACATATTCCTTGATGTACCTCATCTAAGAAAGTTCACGCTTCCTCTAAATTTAGACATCTAAGGCAAGTTCCATAGAAGTTTTTTGGGAAGAGGGTGTCACCGAGGATAGTGTAGAGAGAGGTTCAACAAATGAAGGTTTTATGTTAGTTAGGTGTAAGGGTAAGGGAAATAGTTTCATCTTTAAGGTAGAAGTAAATATATTCATACTTGGGAGAATCGGTACCAAAAATTTCACACACCATTTCAGAATCTGGTTGGTCATAGGAAGGGACCATGAGGTTCTCGAAAAGGAATTCACATCGTGAACTATTCTCTGACATAGATACTAGAGATGAAATGGTGGCCATAGCATTTCCTTCTTTTTTCTTGTCTCTTGGAAATTGCTGGAAGATTATCTTAGTGAAGTATTGCTTCAAGTCTTCGACCAGTCGACAATAGGGAAGAAAATTATCATCTTTTGTTTGATATTAGTAATTAACTTGTTTGATAACTAACTAAGAGTCACCAAGAACAAGTATATTAGAGATCTTCCATCTGATAGCTTGATGAAGCCCTGTGACCAGAGATTCATATTATACAATGTTGTTTGTACATGTGAATTGTAACTTGTAGGATTTAGGAATGAGATCCCTTTGTGGTGTTACGAATAAAATGTCATCCCCTAATCCTTTCTGGGTGTAAGATCCATCAAAATGTAGTTTCCATTGTATACTTAGGGTGACAATCATGATGGATTCATCTAGAAAATCTATGATGATAGGATGATCATCTTGAATTGGAGCTTCTTCTAGTTGGTCTGAAATTACTTGTCCCTTAATAGTTTTCTAATCCACACATACAATCCCAAATGCACTGAGAATCATAATCCATTTAGTTGTGTGGCCAGTGAGTGCAAATTTGGACAACAGATACTTAAGTGGGTCAACTTTCACAATAAGGTGTTGTAGACACCTAAAAATGGTCAAGCTAATCCAAGTGAGAAATCAAACTAAAATCAAGAGTTAATTGAAATATAAATGAAAAAATATTGATTAAATCAAATAAATCATTTAATTATGCAAATAAATCAAATCGATTGTATAGTTGAATTAAATCAAAACCAACCCATTCAAGGGGTACACATGGCTAAAGAAATTAAATAAAATCAATTAATTAATTCCTAATATTTCTCACTTACTACATGGGAGGGAATTACCTCAACCAATAGGAATTGAGAATTGAGCTCACGTGGATTAGAACCAAATTGAATCTCAATCACTCACTTGGAGAATGCATCTTGACCACTCATTTTGTCTTATTGTCCCAAGATTTGAGGAAAAAATATTTAAATTGTCTCAACATTTGAAACCATGGAATTAATCCAAACTTAATCATGATTAAACTTACTCCACCCCCTAAGCTTGGAGAAATCTATAAATAGAAGGCAAAAATAAAGAGAAAAGGATCCCAAGATCATTTTAGAATTGCATCTAGGTTACTATAGTGAATTTGATTTGAAAGCTTAATTTAGCATTGTTTTGAGAAAGATAGGCATAATCACTCATCATTTAGCATAATTTATCATTTTAGAGTTATCTCTAATGGAAGCTTGCTGAGAGCTCTTCACTAGCATATTTAATTAGAGAGCCATAGGATGTTTATTATCCTTATTTTCATTCAATAGCTTATTAATTGTTATATTTTTCATAATTGAATTAAAATATTGATGAACTAATCCTATGAAGGTATTTTAGGTACAAAAAATGGCACCCACCATGGGGCATCTTGCCTCTACTAACTAGATTTTGTGTTTATTTGCTAAAAGTGCATGAAATTGTATTTTAAATCTCTGTCAGATAGGTGAAATAGTGCACGTACCAGGCCTAGAGTAGCACATACAAAGAAAAGTATGATGCCTTTACATGGTGAAATGATACATGTACGCTAAAATTTGACACCTTTACATAGCCTTTTAGTGTGTACAAATAACTTTTGTCTTCTATCTCACTTTCTTTCAGCATGTACACCCTGAGTTCGTAGCACATACATGATTTGCATTAGCGCATACATGCTCTACATCAACGCATGCATGCTCTGCATCAATGCATACATGCTCTACATCAATGCATACATGCTCTACATTAGCGCATACATGTTCTGCATTAGCACATACATGCTCTGCATCAACACATACATGCTCTTCATCAGCGCATACACTTTATTTTCATTTTTAAATGTCATGTTGATGCTCTGCATCAACGCATACATGCTCTTCATTAGTGCATACAAAGAAAAGTATGATGCCTTTACATGGTGAAATGATACATGTACGCTAAAGTTTGACACCTTTACATAGCCTTTTAGCGTGTACAAATAACTTTTGTCTTCTATCTCACTTTCATTCAGCGTGTACACCCTAGGTTCGTAGCGCATACACAATCTGCATCAACTCATACATGCTCTACATCAATGCATGCATGCTCTGCATCAATGCATACATGCTCTGCATCAGTGCATACATGCTTTGCATCAGCACATACATGTTTTGCATTAGTGCATACATGCTCTGCATCAATGCATACATGCTCTTCATCATCACATACACTTTATTTTAATTTTTAAATGTTGCCTTTCGAGAATCATTTATCAGCATTTAAATAATTGAGTAGTGCATATAAATGCTTAAATAAAACTTTTAATTATTTTTGTACCACCCACACTATCCATAATAGTGCTTACAATAATTTTTGTAGCACTTATTACTGGTTTTCTAAAATTTTAATTTTTGATAGAAAATGATGAATTCTTTGGGTTTTCCGATGACACAGCATAAAAGAGTGTAGAAACCAGAAGCTAGGGACAGCAAAGAAGAAAAAAACATAAGGAAAATGTTGAAAAGGGAGACAAAACTTCATCTCAACAACTTCTTGGAGGATTCAAAGAATGAAGGTGAAGCTTATCAAAGATATTTACAAATAATTGAAGCTTATAAATCTAAATTTATCTCTCTCAATTGGATTTTTGTTCCTTAAGGTTGTTAATTTTAATCATTTTAGGAGTAAAAACTTGAGTTGCTTGAATTTCTTCACTTTGCTTGGAATTTGTGTTGGACTAACTAAACCTTGCGAATAGGATGCTATGGAGCTAGAACAATCACCACTAGGTGAGTATCAAAATACATAAATTTTAATGTAATAAAAGGAGATGTTGTGATGAAGATGTGTGTGTATGCAATGTATAGGATTGGGAAAGGTAAGATCCTCTTCTTAACCCCAAATTCCCAAAGGAAAGATACAAATTGATTAACCACAAGAAGATGGTCAATACATAAATGAATCAATTGATGGAGAATATGAAGAAAGGAGAAAACCTTATATTCCATTATGGAAAGGAGATACATAAATCTTAATTGAATTTGAAGACAAATACTAACCTCAAAATATGAAAGATCTGGAAAATATTTTTTTCTGGTGTCTATACTTAGTTTCGAGAAATTCTACAATCAGATTTGGCCTAGAAATAGAGAAATAGAGAAAACCCAGAAACCTACCACTCTTCTAAGAAAGGTCGACCTTGACCCAAAAAAGGGGTAAGATCTTACCCTGAGGCACAATCTTACCCCTTTATGTTGACCTTGACGTGCATTGTTCTGACGGAAAATCTATTTGCGGATCCTGAAAGTTTTCCAAAAAGGTACTCAGATATGATTTGCAATTCACTATCCCGCACCTGTATCTACAAGAAAAATGGTTTTGTTTGTTGGATGAGGGGTTTGCCTTGGTCAAACCCTAGTTTTGGAATTAACCTTGAAATGTAATTAAAATTGCAGCAATAAACAAAGTAAATAGAACAATTCACCTTGATTATGTTGAAACCCTTGTGCAGGATTCGGATCCTTGAATCCACAAGTATGGATGCTCCAAATGAATGTAGAATTATATGTAGGATATCTCAAATCAATTGCATTAGATCTTCAACACCAATCTTGAATGGATCTTGGAATAGGAAGAATCTTGAATGGAAATGAATGGAGATATCTTCAACAAAGGGGCTCCATAGAGATTGAATCCTTCAATGGCTACCAATGGATCTCCTTGATGAATTGGATCTTGAATTCTTGAATGCTTTGTTTCTCCTTCTTGCTTGTTTTATAATTGTTTGATCACTTGATTCTGATTTATGCTTCAATTCAATAGATGGTGGATGTGAAAATGAGAGAGGAAGGCTTCCTTTTATATAAGTTAGGGTACAAACTTCTAGAGAGGCCTACATAGGAGAATTAAATTCCAATTTAAGTCTTTACTCTTGGAAGTGGACCAATTTAAATATCATTTAAGAGTTTCCCATTTTGAAGCCCGAAACAGCCTACCCAGAAGTGGGAAAATAAAATTCCCGAAGCCCGACATCTGGAAACTTTCAGAACTTGAAATCTAGACCCAGGGTCAGGGTCAAGGTTGAATCTAACCTAGGTCAGGGTCAAGGTCGACCTTGACCCAGAGGTCAAGAATCTCAATTTCTTAGGATCAGGTGCTAGAAAAATGCTAGAAATAGGTGGAAAGAGAAGCAAAATAGGGGGAAAAAGCCAAATCCAAGTCAAATACCCATTCAAGGCATTTGACATGACCCCAGACCACTTACTCAGAGGGCTAAACCAGTCCTAAATGGAAGTGCTTCCATTTTTTGATGATACATTTAGCCCCCACTTTAGCAAGAGTATGGACTAGATGCAAACTCTTGGTAAAGTAGATCACAATGAAAAAGATAATCTTATTGAAATCAAGGGGACAAAGGAATCCTCAAGCCCCTAGGGACTCAAGTCTTCATCAACTCCAAGATTACAATGAGAGACATCTCTAGAAAAGAGATAGAAGAGGGTGTGATTACCTCGCCCAATGAGAACTTATGTCCCATTATGAACTTTAATACCCCAAAAATGGGCTATAAGTTCATTAATCTTCTATATCAACAATTTGAATGAAATCGACATCAAAGTCCTAACCTAAGGCACATCTAAACATCATCGAATCATAATTGATTCTCTTAAATTCTGCATCGGGGAATATTCCTAGTAATATTCGTAATCATCATAATTATCTTTAATTTAATGATTATTTGGCGATAAATCAAATTTATCCTAAAGTTTGATTAATTGAATATTTTCATATTTAATTAATTAGATTTAATATCTTGCCACTTAATTGTTTAATTAAATTTAATTCTATCTCTTATTAATTGTATTATTTAATTTTGACAATAAATCCAATATCCTATGAATAATTGATTAAATTCTTATTTAATTAATTAAAGCAAGTTGTCATTATTTAATAATATAGTTTTTAATAAAAGTTTGATAAAATAGTTAATTAACCCATAAATTAATTATTTTATTTCAAAAAGCAGTTAAGTTGAGAATAAATCACTTTATTTATTTATTAAATCATAATTATACATGTGCACATTCAAGGACCAGTTAAACTCAAATTGAAAAATCAATGCAAGTTGTTAGCTTTTTGAAACTCAACATCTTTTTGAGTTTTAAAGTTGATCTAAACTTCTAATTCGAGTTGAACTGTGCTTTTGCATGATTTTTGTGACTTAATTATCTGTTATTTAAAAATAACTCAAAAATCAACCTAAGTTATTTGAGTGATTTATGGCTTTCTTCCATGCACCTCCAAAGCCCTGGATTTCTATAAAATCAAGGCTCAGCTCTTCATAATTCATCCACAAATTTGCACAATCACGCTGGAGAATTGGAATTGGGAGAATCAAAGCTCTTGCGAATCAACATCTTTGTGAGATCAATTTTTTTTTTTGCATATCATTCTTAGATAGTTTCATATCAAGTTTTTCATATAGATTAGTTTCATATCAGTTTTTCATTCTTATTGCATAGAAAATCCAAAAAAATAGATTAATTGCATTCAATTCACATCTAGATCAATTGCATTCAAATCCTTCATTTAGGTGTCGTCTAGGTCACTGATCTTGATTATAATCTGAGAACATCAATCTCACACCTATTAGAAGGCAGTAAATCACTTGGTTAGATTACATTTCAATTTTGCACGATTTTGATTATCACTAACCTCTAATGTTTTACTGAGTGTTGTGTCTACAGATCAGGTATAATTTTCACACACACATTTTTGGCACCCACCGTGGGGCCTTGAGCCTCATTCTCTTCATTTTTATCAAATTTTATATATTTTTGGCATCACTTTTTCATCATTTTTGCGCAAATAGGAAAAACGCTGCCTACGAGAAATTTGACGCCGCTTACGAACAATTTGACGCTGCTTACGAGAAATTTGTTCACGCGTATAAGCATTCTGCTTACACCTACAAGCATTCTGCTCATGCATGTGATAGTTTCAGTCATGCATCTGCTAGTTTCAGTCACGCATCTGACAGTTTCAGTCACGCATCTGCCAGTTTCAGTCACGCATCTGCCAGTTTCAGTCACACCTATCAATATTTAAATCACGCCTATGAGTATTTAAATCAGGCCTGGGCACATTTTAGTCACGCCTTTGCTCATTTCAATCAGGCCTATGCCTATTTTGATCACGCTGACTTTCTATTTTCTGATTTGTTTTTTTGAAAATTTTGGCATTTTCAGAATCCGTGCCACTCTAGAAAACTGGCACCCTTTTTTTGCAAAATTTTCACATATGGTATTGAAAGTTTAAGTGTGATATATCATTGGAAAGCTCTTTCCAAGCCAAATCCAAGCATGTTGGTTTCATTTTCAAATTTTTCCATTTGATCATAGAATTTGCATATTTGTAATTTTAGATTATTGATTTCTAACACTTACAGTTTGCTGTTGATTTGTCTTGGTTTTGTACTTTCAGATGTGTGCTAAATTCTAGATTGCAGACCATTGGATCTAAGGTATTCTTCTCAAGCTAATAATATTTCAATTTGGATCCTAAAACAAATCTCTTATGTGTCTGGCTTGTGTGCATCTTTTCATGCTTTGATCTATTTCTACACACTTGCATAATTGATACTAGGTTGTGACCCCTTAAGGATTCATTAAGTAGTCTTAGAATACTTGTGATTGATCTTGATTGCTATCTTGGGTTATTGGACTCGCTAATCCGTCAGCCCCTCATTTTCACCCCATGGTTGCAATCTCAACGCCATAAAGGGGAGGGGTCAATAGGACAGAAGCGTTAAGTGTTCCACTTGGCAACCCTTTTGTGCTTTTAGGAACTCACTTGTTTTCTAAGTTGGGGACTTGTTTTTAGCTTGTGTGAGGTGTTAAGTGTTCCACCTTGTGGACTCATCTCATATTCACTTTAAGCATTAAGTGTTCCTCTTTCTGCTTTTTGGGTACTTTTGGTAGATTTTCTTTCGAGAATATATCTGTGCTCACATAGTAATTAGGCCCTATGAACACTATTCGTGATTCTTGAGAGATTGGATTCCTAGAGAAATCTTTCTTGATGACAGAATCCTTGTAGGTAGGGAGGATACTTAGTGCGTTTCACATTCAAATTGGTTAGTGCATCTTCTCTTATTGATTGATACATTCTCTACCCGGAGAGGTTGATAGATCACATGGAGTTGATATCACAGACCTTGGTGGAACAAAACTTTGTCTTAGGGTGTCGAATTAATCTGCTTGCTTTGTTTGGGTTAAAAGTGAAAAGGTGTCAAAAACCTTGGATCTGGAGCCAAGTCCTCTTGTGGTATAAATCTATGAGTCACCTTTAGAGAGGGTTAACCGTAGCGGACAATCCCTTCACAGGGCAAACTGCATTGACAGAACCTCAAGCAGTAATAGCCATTTTCACCATGGTAGTGCCAGCCGCTATATAAAAGTCGTTGTGGAAGAAATCTCCACGGGTATGGTTCATTGTTGGGTTGTCATATCTCCCTAGCAGCTCTTGAAGATTAAGTTCTCAGACTGTGTCAAAACCCTGGTGCGCCGAGATTGGAGTTCACCTCTTTGAATCATAAAAGTTGCAGAGTCAAACCATTACTAAAAACCCTAGAGAGGCCAATTTTTCACTTTCAGGTATATGTGTGTTATTGCAAAACTTTTCAGAACATACACAATTCGTACTCTCAGGGATTAGCACAATTTGGTCATTTGATTGTTCATGCGCAAGGTTGCCTTTGCCCTTGTTCATTATTTTTAGACGTGCTTGAAATCACTTGCTTGCTATTCTGTGTTCTTGTTTATCTACTTGGCTATTAAAAATGATCAAATCTAGTATAATCTTCAAATCTGAACAGTACAATTTGCAAACAATCCAAAACTAAAAACCTTAAATTTTGCAAAAATTGATGTAAAATTCTTTCTGGAGTCAGAAGTCATTTCAAGAGGTCAAAAGTCATATGAGTTTAACAACTGTCATTTCATAGACTACCCACTATTGTACGAGTTTGCAGAGTGTCATTTGAGGAAATTTTGGAAAGTTGTCAGAAAATTGTCAAATTGCAAGATATCCAATGTTTCTAGCCTGGTTCCAGACCCTGTCAAATAGATCATTGTGTCAGGAATAGAGCAATAGCTATTGAGAATCCTACCATTTTCCAAGAGTGATCTTTTGAATCTGATCTAGCCTTCTGTTCAATCAATTTGAGTCCTTTTTATCTCATGTCAAAACCTTGTCATAACTATCAATCTTCAATCAATCAATCTTCAAAAATAGACTAAGTGTTGAGAACTCGTGTCCACTATCTTTTGGGCGATCTATCCCATACATCCAGGGCATAGTATCCTTCACCCACATCTCATCAGATCTTCAAAACTATCATAATCTTGACAAGGTTACGTCATCCGATTTTCTTGAATCAAATTGTTCTTCAGTTGTCTTCGTCCTTTTCTTCCGTTTCATTCAAAGTTAATGGTGGAGACCAGAGCTTCTTCACACAAGAAATTAGAAGAAACATCTCAGAATTTACTTTTGACCAATACCCTAGGACCAACTCTTGAACAACTCATCAAGTCAAGTATCTACAAAGATGACGGTCTCGGTAACTTTCGATTGAAAACTAGTTACATACCTCCTCTATCAACTCACAGAGGTAATCAACAAACTCCTCCTCAATCTATTCCAGGGAGCCCAAAAACTCCTACCATGTCTCAAGTAGGGACAAACCATGGTTCTCTAGGAGGAGGATCCCAGGGACACCATTCTCAACATAATGCTGACCAAGAACCTACACCCTCTAAAATCCATCGATGTCAGAATGATGATGAATTCAAGAGAATGATGAGGCATTTCTTGAAAGTGGATAGAGAGGCATACTTTTTGCAATTATCCCAGGAAGGAGCTAAACTTCCTCCTCACTTCAATGTCAAAGATATCATCATGCATGAGGAAGAAACTTTGATGACAGCCATAATGAACCAGCTACATGCTATGTAGGTCAAAATGAATAAAATTGAGAAAGAGAAGGAACCCAAGGAATTCTCCATGGAGGCCCTTTGTCCTTTCCCTTTTGACAAAGACTTGTATATGCCTCCATTCCCAAAAAGAGTGGAGATGCCAAAGTATGACAAATATGATGGACACTCTGATCCTCAAGATCATGTCAGAGAGTTCTGTATGTAATCCATGGAATTCATGCATGAACCGACTTATCTGATGCATCTTTTTCCTAGATCCTTGGGAGGAGCATCCATTCAGTGGTTTTTAAGATTACCTTCTACGATCAAAAATTTTGAGGAATTGATTAAATTGTTTTATCAATAATATTCCTACAACATTCAACATCCGGTCACCATGAACGATATCTGTAACCTCAAGCAATATCCAGGGGAATCATTCCTAACTTTCCTCAAGAGGTGGAGAAAGAAGTTCTCTCTATATGCTAGACAAATTCCCGAAATGGAGAAACTTGAAATTTTTATCAATAACCTTGTTCCAGAGCTCAAGTATCCATTAAAAATGCAAGATCATGTATCTTTTGATAAAATGGTGGATAATACAATCAAGATTGAAAAAGTACTTGTCAAGAAAGGAGAAATCACACTTCAAAAGGACAAGTCTGAATCTGGATCTAGCTCAAAAGATAAAAACAAAAGCTGGAACGAGAAAAAAGGTATCATCACTGATGGCATTGTTAACACTATCCGCACCCCATCAAAGGCACCAGCCTACAATCTTACCCTTGGCACCAAAGCCATTAAAGCGTCAAAACAAAAATCTGTTGAACCATCTCCAAAGAAGCCATTCAAATGGTGGGATAATAAATGAAAGTTTACTCCTCTTGGAGAATCTTTGGAATCTACTCTGAGAACCCTAATAGCTGATAACATCATCTCTTTACCACCAATCTGAAATTCCAATCTAGATCCAAAACCATATTGGTGGAAAGATAATGAATTCTGTGCTTTCCATCAGAGTAAAGGCCACAAAACTAACAGATGCTTCCACTTGAAACATACCATTCAAGACTTGATAGATCAAGGGGACATCATGATCGATAATCCCACCAACAATAACGATCACATAGCATTTACAGAACCGTTTCCACAACATGGCAAGGGAGTTTCAACTTCTCAGCCTAACATGGGGGAAAAAGTCAACTACGCTTACCCTGGAAACAATGCTGTCATCAATATGGTTGAACCATGTCTCTCTAAGAGCTGCAATGTCATCACAATTGTGTGAAGAGACCGAAATCATTCCTCAACTAATGCAGTTACCAGATCACAAGCTCAGGCTCATCTGAAAGGACAAACACCAAGTTCATCTAATGTCCCTAAGATACCTTTCAACCTCACATCTGCTTCCAAATAGAAGGTTGCCTTGAAATCTTCCAATCCAAAGGATACAAGACCTACATCTTACAGCATCATCCAACAACTCCATCATACCAATGCCAAAATCTCTATGTTTGAGTTACTTCAAATATCTCCAGCTCACAGAGATATCCTAGACAAAGCTTTGCTCAACTCTAATGTTCTTGATGATCTAGATCTAGACAGGTTCCAGACTATGGTTGGTCATCTAACATCTCCACAATATATCTTCTTTTCAGAGGAAGATGACAACTCCCTAAGTCACCCACATAATCAGCCGTTGCACATAGAAGTCTTGATCTAGAACCGTCGAGTCAAATGTGTGTTGATAGATGGGGGTGCAGGCCTCAACATTTGTTCTTACAGCTTAATCACACAGTTGGGATTCTCAGAGATGGCTATTGATCCTCGAAAGAAGATCACTGTAAAAGCCTATGATGAACAAGAAAGAGCTTCTAAAGGCACCATTGTCTTACCCATCCGAGTGGGTCTGGTCATCAAAGATACCACATGTCAGGTGCTTGATCTACCATTAGCTTACAATATCCTTCTAGGGAGACCCTGGATCCATGAAATGCAAGCCATTCCTTCTACGTACCATCAATGCTTGAAATTTCCCTATGAAGGAGTGGAGGTTACTATCCCAGCAAATCTGAGTACAACTTGCAATACATTGAAGGAAAGTGTCGATAAGCTTGTTCCCAATAACAGAGAATCTTCCATCAAGTAGCTAAATGTTGCTTCCACATCTAAGATGGATGACATTGCTAAAGAGATCAATATCAAAGAAAATGGGATGGGAGAATACACTATAGAGCCAGTCTTGTCTCTGACAACTCTCCCTATCTCACCCAAGTCATATGGACAATCTTTGAAGCAATCTAAATCAAAACCTAAGGAACCTACGGAAGCATACAAAAGAAATTTTGTGGCAGAGCAAGTATCCAAACAAGAATTTGAAGAGGATGAAGTTGTGCTTGCATGGCTATACAAAGATGATTCTGAATCCAAAATTGTTCAAACTAGCGAATCTGTAGCACCTAAAATCCCTTCTACTTCATACGGTCCAGGGAACAAATTGATAGCTAAGATGGGGTGTCCAGGTCAAGGACCTCTAGGAATCAGAGGAAAGGGTCTTGTGACACCCATTCCACATACTGGTAGAACAAACAAAGATACTGCAGGCTTAGGCTTTACAAAGAGACCTTATCATCTCAAAGGTGGTTGTTCTCATGTCATAGAACAAATTGCACCAGGAGAACCCCTTCTCAAGAAAGAAGAGACAGAACCCTCAGATGATGATTCAGATAGTTCATAACTCATCCCCTATGAAAAATTGCCTAAAGAGATCAAAGATCTTCTTGATGATAAAGATGATCCTATCAAAAGAATTAATGTAGTAGAAACACAAGAACCTACTGTAGCACAAGAGATGGTTGCACCACAAGAACCAGCCAATCTCGAAGGTGATCAAACTGATCTAGAAGTAGAGAGTAGTTATTCTGATATTGATTCCCATGAATATGAATTCAAGTTAGAGACTGAGGGTAATCCTTCTTGGGGTATTCATCTTGACTTCACACATTTTCTCAGATTTCCTAGAGATCCTGAATCAGAAGCTGAGTCAAATGACTATGAATGGGGAGCCATTCCAGAAGAAGATGAGCTTATCACAGAGAAATATATTGATGTTATTCACCAATATGTATCTCAACCCAACGTAGGTCTAGAGTGAAATAATGAACTTAACATGTCTGATCCACCTATGGCTGAAGAGGATTCCCACGATAACATTGAGCCTATTCATGAGTTAAACATTTTGAGCTGTAATATCACCTTTGAACTTGAGCATTGGGTTAGGACCAATGATGACATATCCACATCCATGAACAATATCCCAAGCCTTTCCCACTTTGACTATCCAACGCCCTGATCTTATCGACCAAACTTCCACAAACCCAAGCCATGGTGTTTACACCTCATTCTTAGGCACCTCAGAGAGGTTTTCACCTTCAGATACATCTTTTCTTTTTACTTTTGTAGGATCTGAGACTACCACAAAGTGGTTTTCACCCTCAGAACTCTTTTTCTTTTTCTTTTTATTTTTTTGACTAAGATATTTGATGTCCAACTCGGTCATTTATAGGATAGATCTCCAGTTCTGATTGAGCCAACTCAATCCATCAATTTGGGTACAACAGAGGAACCACAATTGGTACATGTAGCACAATCTCTATCAGAAGAAGAGAAATAGAAATTCACTACATTCTTATCAGAAAAAAAAGATCAATTTTGCATGGAAATATTCAGATATACTAGGATTGGATCCCAATCTCATTATGCACCATCTATCCATTGCTCCTGGAGTAAAACCAATCAAGAAAAAATTGAGAAAGATGCATCCTCATGTTGCACTCTTAGTCAAATCAGAACTAGAAAAACTCCTAAAAGCTGGATTCATCCATGTCATAGACTATGCTGAGTGGATCTCCAACATTGTACCTATTTCAAAACCAGATGGTTCAATCAGAGTGTGCACAGACTTTAGAGATGTGAACAGAGCATGCCCTAAGGATGACTTTCCACTACCTAACATTGATATGATAGTGTACATGACTACGGGCTATGAAATGTATTCCCTTATGGATGGTTTTTCTGGATACAACCAAATCAAAATTTCTCCAGAAGACCAAGAGAAAACTACATTCACATGTGCATTGGGAACCTTCTGTTGGAATGTTATGCCATTCGGACTCAAAAATGCAGGAGCTACATACCAAAGAGCAATGACATCTATTTTTCATGATATGATGCATAGAATAATGGAGGATTATGTTGATGATACCTTAGCAAAATCAATGATCAGAACTGAACATCTAACTGACTTGAGCATGATCCTTGACAGAATGGAAAAATTTAGTCTTCGACTAAATCCTAAGAAGTGTGCTTTTGGTGTCACTTCTGGAAAACTCCTGGGATACATAGTCTCAAAGAAAGGTATTGAAGTTGATCCAGCTAAAGTCAAGGCTATCATCGAGATGCAACCTCCCAAGAATATCAGTCAAATGCAAACTTTGCAAGGGAGAGTGCAATCTATCAGGAGATTCATATCACAGTTAGCTGACATATCACAACCTTTCACAAAGACATTACATAAAGGTGTGACCTTTGCATGGAATGAAGACTGTGCAAAGAATTTTGATCATATCAAGAATTATCTCTCGAATCCTCCTATCTTGATGCCTCCTATTCATGGGAAGCCATTAATATTATATGTCTCTGCAATAGATACATCACTGGGGGCATTACTAGCACAGCATGATGAGAACAAGAAGGAAAGAGCCATCTACTATATTAGCAGAACCTTAGTGACCTATGAGAAGAACTACTCAATGATAGAGAAGGCATGTCTAGCTATGATCTTTGCATCATAAAAACTGAGACATTACATGTTAGCTCATACCACTCATTTGGTAGCTAATATTGATCCACTGAAGTACCTACTAAGCAAAGCTGCCCTCACAGGTAGATTAGCTAAATGGGTCATGCTCTTGAGTGAATTTGACATTGAATATGTTGAAAGAAAAGCTATCAAAGGACAGGTCATTGTTGATCAATTAGCTGAAGCACCACTGTTTGATAATACACCCATGCAAATGGAATTTCCTGATTCCTCTATCATGCACCTCTCTTCTAGAGAATGGTAGTTATTCTTTGATGGCTCCTACACACAGAATGGATCTAGAGTAGGCATATTGTTCATCACTCCTCAAGGATACTCGATACCAAAAGCATTCAGATTAAAGTTTCCTTGCACAAACAATATTGCAAAATATGAGGCACTTCTCAATGGTATGAAAATGGCAATACAGTGGAGAGTTACCAAGATACACATTCATGGAGACTCACAACTGGTTATCCACCAAGTCAATGATGTGTACCAAACCAAAGATGAAAAGCTCATTCCTTACAAGAAAATGGTAGATGATTTAAAGAAATATTTCATATCTATCACATTTGAGAAAATACCTAGAACGGAGAATAAGGCTGCTGATGCAATGGCGACATTATCTACTCTCTTACAGCAGCCCAAACATGAACTACACTACGAGTTCCTAGTGGAAGCCCTATCCTATCCTGCATATGACTCCCCTGAAACCCGCATGATCTGCACCGTTGTAGGTTATGATTCATCCCGCTACAAAAATATGTTCTCCTATCTCCATGACCAAATTATTCCTAATTCTTTTAACTGTTTTGAGAAATGAAACCTTATCTGCTCCGCATCCCGATATGTCATCATTAGTAATGACCTATACAAATGAGGTCTAGATGGTACACTGCTTAGATGTTTAGAATGGGAAGAGTCTCAATGTGCATTAGAGGAAGTCCACGAGGGTATATGTGGGTCACACTCAAACGGTTTAACGTTAGCTCAAAAACTTATTAGGGTTGGGTAGTATTGGCCTGAAATGGAGAAAGAGGCTATTAAATTTGCTAAAAACTATCAACAGTGTCAAGTACATGGCAACTTGATTCATGCTCCAGGGAGAGATCTGATTCCCTTTACTACACAATGGCCTTTTCAACAATGGGCATTTGATCTCATAGGTGCTATCCATCCGCACTCTTCCAATGGACATACCCATATAATCACAGCTATAGATTATTTTACAAAATGGGTAGAAGCAGTTCCTCTAACACAAGCAATGGGGAAATAGATCTCTATGTTCATCCTGAACTACATCATTTGCAGATATGGGATCCCTCACTCTATAATCACAGATAATGGGGGACAATTCAAAAACAAGGATCTAGATGACTTATGTGCTAAATTCAAGATTACACAACATTGGTCTTCTATTTACTATCCTCAAGGGAATGGACAAGCTGAGGCTTCAAACAAAAATCTCCTAAAGATCTTGCACAGAACAGTTAATAAAATAGGAAGAGACTGGCATCTGATGATCAATCCAGCTCTCTACGCCTATAGAACTAGTATCAAAATGCCTACTGGGGCTACACCATTCACTTTAGTTTATGGGTCTGAAGCAGTACTACCTATTGAGGTTGAAATCCCATCACTCAAAATCAGAATGCATGGTCTAGTAACTGATGATGACTACAGAGTGTCTAGGTTACAAGAATTGGAACTACTAGATGAGCATAGACAAGCAACGTATGATCATCTCAGAGTATATCAAAAGAGAATGTCTAGAGGCTACAACAAGAAAGTCAGACATAGAGAATTTCAGGTTGGTGATCTAGTCTTGAGAGAAAATCCTAAAAATCAATCCCATCGAGAACGCAAGGGGAAGTTTGAACCCAACTGGCTAGGTCCCTTTGTAATCACTGCTACTTTTGGCTCTGGTGCCTATCAACTCTCAACAACTGAAGGAGAACAGCTCCAAGAACCAATCAATGTTCTCCATCTAAAGAAATTCTACGCCTAAGGCATTCAGTCTATGGTTAAATATCCTGAAAAAATCCTTAAAATAAGAAAAAGTCCTAAAAAAAATGAACATCTTGGTGAAAACCTAGCAATAGGCACCTTGATGATTCACAAAAAAATGAGAAAATATCAAAAGTACAAAAAAATTGAAAAAAAAATTTAAAAAAGGAAAAAAGAAAAAGCGCCTTGGTGAAAACCTGGAAACAGGCACCTTGGTAGCAAAAATAGAATCTCTGCCAAGATGGTGAAAACTTGGCAAACGGGTGCCACTTGTTCAAAACGCTCCATCTATTAGCACAATCTTGGTCTTTCCTAGCTTTCAGTCTTGCTTTAGTTTGTACATATCTCCCAGTTTGTTTCAACATTTCCAATTTTCAATAAGTCGGTCTGTACACCAACCAGCTCAAGCGTCTCTATCCTATCAATGTTTAACACTTGGGGGCAATCAATGTCATATCCTATGGTCTCCCATGTATCTTAGATGGATCATATCTAGTCAGAGTCCTTTGAAGCTTCATGTGAGTCAGTCAATCTGTCTTGTCTCCAGAAAGGATTTTGCATCTACAACAACACAATCAAACATCAAAACTCAACTGAAAACAATCTATGCTTTTCATGCTTTTATCTCCTTGTATGCTTACTGATTCACATTGAGATTTTTGCATATTGTGTCCCTTCGAGCTCTTCGATGATGTCCTTTATAGGATTTAGAGAGTGATGACTGGGGGCATAATCTTTTCTTTATCTTCTGCTTGTATGTGAAAATCTAACAACTTTGGAAATTCTGGATTGAAATGGTGTCCAACTATAAGAGCCTCTATCTCGAATTGGATGGCCATGCGTACCTTGACCATTGATACCCAAATAATTCAAGGAAGTTTGATCTAACTATTGTCTTTTTGAGTAAGTTCTTTCTCCTACTGTGGAACACAATCTTGCCTAAGGATGTGAACGCTAAAGGGTCACTATGGGTAATTCACATTGGATTTAGAATAATCTCTTGGCTATTTGATGTGTTTATCAATGCAAGGCGTATTCAGGTCATCACGACGTTTATGTTTTGATGCTTCAACAAATTGCTATATCAAAATGGACATGATATTCAGGTCATCCTAGCGCTTATGCTTTGATGCTTATATCTAATCCGACATTCTAAAAACAAAATCAATATTCATATATCCATGGTTGTTGACCAGTGGGTGTTGTATTGGTTCTTGAGCGTTACAAATCAATATTCATATGTCTATGGTTTCATAACTAGTGGGCATTGTATTGATTTGTCCAGTTACCTAAAAGTTCAATGATGATAACAAATCGACACATGATCAGTGACTAGGTCCTAGGTCTTAGGTTGCATTTCATTTTGCATGTCTCTTTGCATTTTTCATCTTTGCATGATCTCACAATGATTAAACGAACTTCAATGCTTAAATGATTCTTAAAATCACATCTTCAAATCTAACAAGAGCTGAATCTCACACGAAGGTTCCTCCAATGAAATAGCAAGTAGAATCCTTTTTCGGGATCAAAATTCAAATCTGAGATCATTCATATTATTAACTACTTGCATATTTGACCTTCAATCATAGCAGAAATCTAGTATTCAACTTAACTAATTATCTTCCATCAAACTATCAAAATTTCAACTTGGTCAACTATGGTCAACTCATGGTTTCACCTAGTCAAACTTGGTCTTTTGGGACCTTCCAACAATGCAAAATGCATTCTCGAATGTGTTTAACCACTTCTCAAATCAATTTACATGCTTCTAAACTATCAACGCTAACTTTTCTTGTCAGCTTTCAATTTTAATCCTGAAGGGGGCATGGTATTACAAATCATTCAAAAGTCTATAATCAAATTTGAAATCATATCTTTATGGAAATCAAATTCTATCAATCTTTCATCAGTGATCAAGACAAACAATCATGTCTAGTTACTGATTCATCAAAAGTCCTCATTGCTCGGGGCAAATCTATCATCACTTGGGGCATATCAGATTCGTCAATCCATATCAATCTGGTATTCTCCTAATCTTGTAAACTGTATCAGTTTTTGCAACCATCGGGTCATAGTGTTCTTTCCTTGGTTCTTCGGCAACTGAAGAGTTTGGATGTGATACCTGCTAGTTCTGCTAAGACAATCGAGTCTAGAATGGGTCACTCACTTCTTTGCAATCCTAAGGTTTGGAATCAGGCATTTTGACACTTTTTCACAATCATAGGTTCATTTGCTGTTACAGTGAACATTATCTTTGGTCATTCAGGACCTATTATCTTCATATCAAATCAATATCAATCAGCTTCTATCTCATATCAATTATCAATTTCAAACGTCAGTTTCATATCTTTATCAAACACAGACTATCTTTGAACCAATGCGCTTCGCACAATAATTCAAAGAGGGGCAAAATGTAATACCCCAAAAATGGGCTATAAGTTCATTAATCTTCTATATCAACAATTTGAATGAAATCGACATCAAAGTCCTAAACTAAGGCACATCTAAACATCATCGAATCATAATTGATTCTCTTAAATTCTGCATCGGGGAATATTCCTAGTAATATTCGTAATCATCATAATTATCTTTAATTTAATGATTATTTGGCGATAAATCAAATTTATCCTAAAGTTTGATTAATTGAATATTTTCATATTTAATTAATTAGATTTAATATCTTGCCACTTAATTGTTTAATTTAATTTAAATTTATCTCTTATTAATTTTATTATTTAATTTTGACAATAAATCCAATATCCTATGAATAATTGATTAAATTCTTATTTAATTAATTAAAGCAAGTTATCATTATTTAATAATATAGTTTTTAATAAAAGTTTGATAAAATAGTTAATTAACCCATAAATTAATTATTTTATTTCAAAAAGTAGTTAAGTTGAGAATAAATCACTTTATTTATTTATTAAATCATAATTATCCATGTGCACATTCAAGGACCAGTTAAACTCAAATTGAAAAATCAATGCAAGTTGTTAGCTTTTTGAAACTCAACATCTTTTTGAGTTTTAAAGTTGATCTAAACTTCTAATTCGAGTTGAACTGTGCTTTTGCATGATTTTTGTGACTTAATTATCTGTTATTTAAAAATAACTCAAAAATCAACCTGAGTTATTTGAGTGATTTATGGCTTTCTTCCATGCACCTCCAAAGCCCTGGATTTCTATAAAATCAAGGCTCAGCTCTTCATAATTCATCCACAAATTTGCACAATCACGCTGGAGAATTGGAATTGGGAGAATCAAAGCTCTTGCGAATCAACATCTTTGTGAGATCAATTTTTTTTTTTGCATATCATTCTTAGATAGTTTCATATCAAGTTTTTCATATAGATTAGTTTCATATCAATTTTTCATTCTTATTGCATAGAAAATCCAAAAAAATAGATTAATTGCATTCAATTCACATCTAGATCAATTGCATTCAAATCCTTCATTTAGGTGTCGTCTAGGTCACTGATCTCGATTACAATCTGAGAACATCAATCTCGCACCTATTAGAAGGCAGTAAATCACTTGGTTAGATTAGATTTCAATTTTGAATAATTTTGATTATCACTAACCTCTAATGTTTTACTGAGTGTTGTGTCTATAGATCAGGTACAATTTTTACACACACATGAACCACACAAGGAAACAATGCAATTGGAAAGATGGAATTGAACCACCTAGTGAATGTATCTACTCACTAGTCAACTCATCAAGGATTCAGCCTTAGGAATATTTTATTCCAAAAGAGAAAATCCAAAAACAAAAGAGATCCCGTCTTAAGGACACCTCCGACCTTAAGGGATCAAAATTTTGAAAATTTTAAACTGGATGGATCAAGAGATCCTATAAGATAAAAATCCATGCTTTAAGGATTAGTCACTAATCCATAAAGGGAGAAAAGTGCCTTGAAAAATATATGTATTGAAAGTACATGTGTGCAAAAAGTGACCAGAGCATATGCTCCCATGTTAAAGTCATTGCTAACACTTTAATAGGAGCAATGGCTTGAATGGAAACATAAACAACTCCACTGATTACATTTCCACTATGAGATGCCCCCAAGAGAAGACAAATCAAGGGAAATACCACATAAACATACAAAGAACACAGAAGGGATCTACCTATCGTGGGGTCCGTATGATCATAAGATAATATATATATATGATATTATTGCAAATGAATTGACATAATTCCCCAAATAAAGTAGAACTACAATCACAATGGAGGAAACAACATAGAAGAGTTATGATGAAGAGTACTTTTGGATCACCACATGGAATCCAAAAATATTTAGTGCTACCAAGTCACAAATCCAAGCAAACCACACAAGGAAACATTTATGAAAAATTGCACAGGTACAACATAACATGAAAAAAACATATAGAAGAATAGAGATACATATAGAGGAATAGTAAAATAGGTTCTATTCCTTTATCACCTTGCACAAACAAAGTAACAAGGGTCATATAAAAGAATCTAACAAACATTTATCAAACACATCATGGGAGAAGCACAATACAATAGGCAAACACACAAAAAGCTACCATGAAGGACAAGCCAATCAAGCACGTCGCCTACTCTCCCCATCTCATTCTATATCATTTCGAGAAGGTGGAAAACTCACAAGAAGGACTATATCCAATACAATAGGAATAATAGCTAGTTCCAAACAAGGATCCTCTTGAGAATCGTAATGTTTGATACTAGGTGTAATTATCAATTGTGATGAAAGCATATTAGGTAAATCAATATCAATGTCAATATTTTCATATTCATCATTAACATCATTAGTATCATCAAGAGTATCTTCTTCATCAAGATTAATCGAAATAGGATCTAAGATACAAATAGAATCATCATAATCATGCATTTTAACATCATTATTAGTACGAAGTTCTTCTAACACATCATGCATAGGCTGGTCAAAAGAAGGTAAAGAACTTGGAAGAATAGAGGCATGGGCCTTATCTTGAGCTTGACGCTTCTTACGAAATTCATTAGCAGATCGGTTATGTTTTTTCTTGATCAAAATATGTTGAGAACTAGGAGGGACCACAATCTTTCATAGGTTCTATAGGAGGATCAATAGAGTTCTTAGTAGGCTAAAAAGAAACACTAGGAGCTTGATTAATAGAACTAGAAGCCATGGATAAAGGAGGTATGGAAGGCGTAGGTAAAATACCATGGTTAAGATCCATCTAAGGCATACTTAAATCAAGAATCTTGCAATCCTTATAGGCTTGATATGAGAGAAAAAGATTATCAAGTCGAGAAGGACATGAATTAGGTAATGAAGGCCAAAAGAAGTCAAGCATAGCACAATCCTTGGGCCTAAAAGGTTGATATAAACCATGATTAATCATCTTAACTTCTTCATCATGAATTAATTTAAGACACATATGGATAGGAGAAGCAATAGCTTGCATGGCATTCAACCAAGGCAAACCAAGCTTAACTTGAAACTGATCAGAAGTAGGAACAACAACAAAGGTAGTGTCCAAAATTTTACCACAAAGTTCAATAGGTAAGTTAATAGACCGAAATGATGGATAAATAAAACCATTACAAGTTTGAATCCACACATCTGATGTATCATAAGAATCACGTTGAAATTTTTTCATAAAAAGATTTTCTTCAGTAATAACATTGACTAAGGATGTAGGATCAACTAGACAACCGCGCGTAGGTATATTAGAAATCCTAGCATAAATGTAGAGGGGACCATCAAGAGCTTTAATAGTTTTATAATCATCAAAGGTAATCAAGAGCTCCCGAGGTCTTTTATTTTTAGGTTGTTTTCGAGGTTTAGGCTGAGATTTCAGTTTAGGATGAGGTTGAGGTTGAGCTTGAAGTTGAGTTTGAGATTGAGGTTGGGGTGGAGATATAGATTGAGACAACACAACATGCTCCACATGGTTAACAATGTGATTAAGATCATCCATCTTTGAATCATAAACAATATCTATAGAAGATGCCTGAACAATGGTATTAGTATCATGTGTAGGCAAAGGATTTGTATAGATTTGGATATTTTGATTAGGAGGAGAGATAGATTTGTTCCCACTACCATCAAAATTATCAATAGATAAAGCATTAGAATAAATTAAGTCTTGAACCTTATGTTTCAAAGAATAACACTTCTCAGTATCATGGCCATTCTGACGATGGTATTGACAAAAGGCTTTGGAATCAAAGGATTTTGATGCCACCGCAGCAGGTAAAAGAGGTTGAATAGGAGGTAAAGTAATAATATTAGTAGTCAACAATTTATTCATAATAAAATGTTCAAAAAGAGGAGTAAATGTATGATTCAACTGAAAAGCAATGGATGAAAAAGTGGCATTGTGGGATGCAACAAAAACTTGATCAGCAACTACATTCGCTTGTTTATTTATATTGACATAGTTGTTAGGTTTTTGAAACTTTTTTGGATTAGGAGAAGCATCACTCTTACAACTGGGACAGGAGCCATTGGAGTGTTTCTTTCAAATTGACTCACTTGTAATTGATAATGATGAAGCACTACACAAAGTTGTTGAAAAGAGGTAAATTCAGTAAGCAGAATCTTATCTCTAATATCCTTTTGTAAATTAGAAATAAACATACATTGAATATCAATATTAGGAACATGATAAGAAATGTGAGCATGCAAATTCTTAAATCTACCAATAAATTCAGTTAATTTTTCTTTAGTATTTTATTTACAATGCATCAAATCAATTAAGGACACTTGCAGACCAATGTCATTTTGAAATTGTTGAATAAAGGCATTGGCAAGTTTTGGAAAAGAATCAATAGAAGAAGGTGGCAAAAATAATACCATTGCAAGGCCTTTTCATGAAAATTTCTAGCAAACAACTAGGCTAAAATCCTATGGTCATGAGAGTAGTCACTACAAAGGATTTGAAATGTTCTAACATGAGTAACAGGGTCTCCCTTACCATTGTAATTCTCAAGATGAGGCATATCGGCTTGCTGAGGAACACGGGCACAAATAATGTCTAAGTATAAAAGACTTCCCATGTCACATGTAGGAATGCTAAACTTGGATTGAGTTAAAGACACAAGTTGTTGTTGTAAAGAGGACATAGTTTGAGCCAAACTGATGATTATTGAATCATTAGATGAAATAAGATGCATAGACACACTAGAAACACTAGGTAAAGTGTATGAAGTGACATGAATGGAAGAAACAACCAAGGGAACACTTGGAACCACATTTGGAAGAGGGTTGGAATAGGTAAAGGGAACATTATGATAAGAAGGTTTTGAAGTAGGTAGGGACATAGGAGGAACACTCATAGGAAGTGAGGGAATCGACGTAGTCACCAAAGGAGGATTATAAATAGGAATACTAGGTAAAGGAACAAAAGAAGGTTCCACACTAGTGATAGGAGGAGTGAATCCTAAATCTTGAGTTTCTTGAGCTAAAGGTTTAACATTTAAATGCACAAGATGAGTAATATCACACAAGAGATTAACACCTTGATCACTATCATGAAGGACTTTCTTAAGAGTGTCTATAGCTTGGATAAAATCTTGATTATGGTTTTCTTGAGTAAGTCAATTTCCCATATTATCAAGTTTAGTTGAAATTTTTTGGACTTGTTCAGGAGGAACTCTTAAAGCATCATCCTCATCATGAGATGAGTGAGAAGATTTATGCTCCATAGTAGGATTAGAATCATGAATAATCAAGTTGTCATCCAGAATCCTAAGGAAAGGAGAGGAAGACTTTGGATCAAAGGCACCCATAAGTCTATGACTTCATCTAACCAAAATATTATAAGTAGGACTAGAGGTAGTAAAGCTCATATACCAATGCAATGCAAATGAACTAAACTAGTAAAACACAAAGCATGAACAAAGAAATGTTTTTGCATTTTTGCTTTATATGAAATATAAATGCAAAACACATAAAAGAAGGCTCATACATGCAAGATCTAACACCATAAAAGAAAGAGTTGTCTATCGTGAGTTGACGAAAATATAATGTAATAAAAGGATATGTTGTGATAAAGATGTGTGTGTATGTAATGTATAGGATTGGAAAGGGAAGATCCTCTTCTTAACACAAAATTCCCAAAGGAAAGATCCAAATTGATTAACCACAAGAAGATGGTCAATACATAAATGAATCAATTGATGGAGAATATGAAGAAAGGAGAAAACCTTATATTCCTTTATGGAAAGGAAATATAGAAATCTTAATTGAATTTGAAGACTAATACGAATCTCAAAATATGACAAATCTGGAAAATACTATTTTCTGGTGTCTGTATTTAGTTTTAAGAAATTCTACAACCGGATCTGGCCTAGAAACACAGAAATAGAGAAAACCCAAAAACCTTCCACTCTTCTAAAAAAGGTCGACCTTGACCCAAAATAGGGGTAAGATCTTACCCTGGGGTACAAGCTTACCCCATTATGTCAACTTTGACTTGCACTATTCCCACAGAAAATCTATTCATGGATCCCGAAAGTTTTCCATAAAGGGTACTCAAATCTGATCTGCAATTCATTGTCCCACACCTATATCTGCAAGAAAAATGGTTTTGTTTGTTTTATGATGGGTTTGCCTTGGTCAAACCACAGTTTTGGAATTAACCTTGAAATGTAATTGAAATTACAGTAATAAATAAAGTAAACAGAACAATTCACCTTGCTTATGTTGAAACCGTTGTGGAGGATTTGAATCCTTGAATCCACAAGTATGGATGCTCCAAATGAATGTAGAATTATATGTAGGATGTCTTAAATCAATTTTATTAGATCTTCAACACCAATCTTGAATGGATCTTGGAATAGGAAGAAGCTTAAATGGAAATGAATGGAGAAATCTTCAACAAAGGGGCTCCATAGAGATTGAATCCTTCAATATTGGCTACCAATGGATCTCCTTGATGAATTGGATCTTGAATGCTTAAATGCTTGAAGATGAATGAATGCTTGAATTCTTTCTTTCTCCTTCTTTCTTTCTTGATAATTTCTTGATCACTTGATTTTGATTTATGCTTGAATTCAATAGATGGTGGATGTGAAAATGAGAGAGGAAGACTTCCTTTTAAACAAGTTAGGGCACAAAATTCTAGAGAGGCCTACATAGGAGAATTAAATTGTAATTTAAGCCTTTATTCTTGGAAGTGGACCCAATTTAAATATCATTTAAGAGTTTACCATTTCAAAGCCCGAAACAGCTAACCCGAAAGTGGGAAAATAAACATCCTGAAGCCCGACATCTGAAAACTTCCAAAACTTGAAATTTGGACCTAGGGTTAGGGTTGAGGTCAACTCTGACCTAGGTCAGGGTCAAGGTCAACCTTGACCCAAAAGGACAACCTTGACCCTAAGGTCAAGAATCTCAATTTCTTAGGATCAGGTGCCAAAAATAGGCTAGAAATCAGTGGAAAGAGAAGCAAAACAGGGGGGAAAAGCTAGATCCAAGTCAAAGACTCATTCAAGGTGTTTGACATGACCCTAGACCACTTACTCGAAGGGATAAACTAGTCCTAAATGGAAGTGCTTCCATTTTATGATGATACATAAATAAAATAAAATATTCCCCTAGCCTTTGATAGCTTTTAAAAAGGTATGCCTAAAGCCTTATGCATTTGTGTAATTGTAGAAATTTGATTTAAATCTAGCTAATTAGAAGACCTATTATTGTTTGTTGGATTTGATAGTAGGCCTATTCTCTTCACTTCTTTTAGTGAATCAAAATGTCAAACCTATCAAATCTTTCAATTAAAAGAAAGGTCAAAGGAATGAACAAACACTAAAGTAAGCCTATTGTTTGTGGAAAAGAGTATTAAATGATTATGCTCTTCACCTTTTAGGTGAATCATAAAGCTATAAGTACTCAATTCCCATTAGATTAAAAGACACTCAGTAGTTTAACAATGTTTATTGTGTTTGGAAGTGGAAAGTAATAGGGCTATGCTCTTCACCTTTGGTGGATCAAATTCTGAAACCTACTCTTTCATTTCATTTCATTTTCTTTCATGAACATGCTAGAGATTTAGTGGGCTCACCTCCTGAGAATATGCCTTAACGAGGCTGATGAAAGGGACAACCCAAAGTGGGATACAATTTCTTTTTCTTCAATAATCCACCCCACTATAAAATAAAATGCATTCATCCTTAATGGGGTGAGTGACAAAGGAATATCAAGAATCAAACCTCCTTGAGTAGTCCTTTAGGATTGTGCAAAACTCCAACATATCAGTGGTGGGAGGCCCCTATAATGGGGGATAAAACTTGATGTTATTTAGAATGGAATCCATATTAGCTCCTTGTTAATTAGAAAGCCTACCTCAATAGAGCCATGTTTACAAACCAAAATTGAATATAGGTAAAATTCTTGTCAAAGACCCGTGAAAATGTTCTCAAATATTCAAACATTTTGTGTTTAGAGGTCATTTAAAAGACAAGTGTTCTTGTGATTGTTTTATTTAAAAATACATGCACAAGGAAGAAGCATGCATTACAATTCAATTAATATTTTTAAAATGTTGCAAACAAACAATCACCAAGAGAGAGGAATTTCACTTGACTCAACCCTTGTTAATGTTGGTTTTCACTAAATCGCATCGATTAAAAATATATCTTCAAGAAGACAAAACTTTCATTAGTCAAGAGGTTCCATATGAAGACTTCATATTCCAAACCCCATTTAAAGAACAAGAAGAACAAGAAGAGAAAATTCCCAACCTATTCGAGGAAAGAGTTGATCCCATGGCAAGAAATAATGATCTCTACGAGTTTACCCAAGGGAGAAACCAAGAAAACTGAGATAAGAACCAACAAATAAACTGAAGAAAAGAAGAAACAACTGAAGAAAGGGCTAATAGGGAAGCCCAAGATCTTGAATTACTTGAAGTCATGAAAATAGTTTTGGAAAGAGATAAAGAGAGATATTTCCTCAACTTAGCTCAATCAGGAGTCAAACTTCCTCATGACTATGATACATCTACTGTAAAGAAGGATGAGGAAGAAGAGAATCCATTAGGATTCATGAAAAAATAACTTAAGATGTTCCAAGCCCAAATTGATATCATGATAAATGTGGTCGAACCAAAACCATTTTCGATTGAAGCCTTATGTCCTTTTCCTTTTGATAGAAATTTGGTTATGGTGCCTTTCCCTCCTAACGTGGTCCATCCAAGATACAAAAAAATAAATGGGTAAATCTGACCCACAAGACCACTTGAGGGACTTTTTTTCTTTAAGTATTGATTTCATGTACGGTATTACCTACCCAATGCTATTATTCCCAAGAAGCCTTGGACGGAAATCCATAGAGTGGTTTTCAAAATTTACCTCAGGAATAAAGACTTTTGAGGAATTGGCCTCCAAGTTCGCAAATCATTACTCTTATAGAATTGAGCATGAAATCACCATGCTAAACCTATGCGACACCAAGAAAAAATATGGTGAACCTTTTCTATGCTTTCTCCAAAGATGGATAACGGTTTTTACAAGATATCCAAGAAGCATACCTGAAAAGGAGAAAATGGAAATTTTCATGAATAGCTTGAACATAGAAAAGAACTATATGTTACAACTTCAATGTCCCCCAACATTTGAAAAGATTATCGAAAATGGGACTAAGATTGAAGAGGTGTTAGTAAAGAGAGGAGAAATCAAACTCTTTAAAGAGAATAAAGGTTGTCCTAATACCAACAATAAATTTAATAATAATAATAATAGCGGTTCTAAAAAAAACAATGATAAATCAAGATTTGGTTGAAAAACACTAACAAAAATCTTGTAAATGATGGGGTTGTAGAAGCCAACAACCTAAAATCTACCCATTTTAATTTATCAAGTGGGTCCAATCAAATGAATAATGTTAATCAAACACCTAAGATCCCTTTTAATAACAATAATAACTCTTTCAATAACCAAGGTGTGAACAAACCAAGGCCTTTATTTAATCCAACCCAAAGGAGAAAGTTCACATTCTTGGGAGAACCATTAGAAAATGCCTTAAGGACCCTTTTTGCCAACAAAATCATCATCTTACCATAATCTAGACAATACGAAGCCCAAGTTAAATCATCTTGGTGGAACAATGCCAATCATTGTGAATACCATCTAAATAAAGGGCATAGGACTAACAAATGTATGAAAATTAAAAATTTCATCAAAGATTTGATAGCTAATGGCACGATTAAAGTTGAGGGTCCTCAAAACAATGAAGATCATATGGCATTTAACTCCTTTCTTGAATCACGAGAAATGTGAAATTGTTGGCAAGTGATGCTTTTAGAATGATATGGAGCACTCGAGGGTTGTCATTTATGGAAACACATCTGATATGGTGATCACTTGGAGTTAAGTATAGTTTTGGAGATGCAGTCTTGAAAATGACTAAGTATAGAAATAGAAGTATAGAGTACAATAGTACTATTTTGGACATCGAAGATATTATATGATAGATGATGACTTGCAAGGTTAGAGGAAGACATTTTGGGATATGTATGACCTTTAGTTAAGGTCACTTGTGTTTTGGTATTGTTATCAGTGAGTTACAGTGATTTGAAGACATGCAAAGATAGAGGTATTGGAAATATTCAGGAATTAACCGAGTTACTGAGAGGGGAGGGGTGAATTAGTAACTCCAAATTCTCTTACAATTACAAATGTATTAACATATAATTCACTTTTTCCTTATGCATATAGAAAGCATGAAACTTAAAAGCATTCACAATAATGACACATAGATTTGGTTACCCAGAAACCTTCCAAAAAGAAAGTAAAACTGGGGTGGGGATGAAACCCACAAAGCTTTAGTACTGCAGAATAAAGTTGGCCAGTTAAGGCTTACAATTTGATCACTTCTGATGATCTGCCCTACTAGGAGCAATAAGGATTACTAAATCCACCCTGTTAAAGGATTTACAAACATACAATGAAGTATGCATTCGGTAAAGAGATTTTACAAAAGACTGTTAAGTCTACCTAGTTAAAGGATTTTAGTACTGATTCACCTGTTAGGATGAAACAGTAGATCTCTTGCTTTGCAACTGGATTACTGATTGAGATTCGCTGATGTACTGATCACCTTCTGTGATGAATTTGTCTTTGCTGTTCCCTATACTGCTGTAGCCCTTTGTAATTCGCTTATCTCTACCTTTCTTTCTTTTTCACATTCATACTCATTTCTTACATCTTGACATTTTTACAACATTTTTTATATACAAGTCTAAACAATTAATTACAAAGTCGGCTTGACAAATAAACATAAGTGCCACTAAGTCGGCCCAAGTATGGTTACACGGTTCCTACAAACTAACTCGGTGACTTTCTGATACTCAGCGTCCACTACATTACTCGGCATCGTCATGCACTCGGTAGAAGTGGAGGCATGGTTCATACTAACCACTCGGTAGGTTTTGAACTCGGTAAATAGTGGTGACTCGGTAGACATAATGTTACTCGGTTTACACTGTCCTGCTCGGTTTGCACTGTCTTGTTCGGTTTGCACTGTCTTGCTCGGTTTGCACTGTCTTGCTCAGTTTGCACTGTCTTGCTCGGTTTGCACTGTTCTGCTCGGTTTGCACTGTTCTTCTCGGTTTGCACTGTTCTGCTCAGTTTGCACTGTTCTGCTCGATTTGCACTGTTCTGCTCGGTTTGCACTCAGAATGCAAATAAGTGTTGTCACTAGTGGCAATTCTGCTTAATGCCAACAATCTCCCCCTTTGGCATTAGTGACAAAAATACTTATTGCCCAAAACTTATATACATGAATCATGCTGAGATTTTTGATTTTTTTTTTTTTCAAAATTTGTCTTTGTTATAGGGCTTTATACATTATCTCCCCCTTTCAATGTGCTAACTTTTCTTCTATACATATCTCCCCCTTTTTGATGATAATGCCAAAGGTGTATATACAAGTGATTTACAGAGAGAATCCAAAATTTGATAGAAAATCAGAATGTACCTTCATTATTAGTGCCAGGGTTCTGTCCCAATTTTCTTGCAGAATCTTGCATGTTTGGATTGCAATTTGGACTTCTGCAGAGAGTTCAATCATGTGATCTGCTATAGAGAACTGATTATCATGAATCAATGTTTTGGAATGTTCAATGTGCTTATACATTGTATTCATGATGGGAAGGATCATGTTCTAGATGTCTAGCAGTGTGCACCAGATCCTTGTGTCTTCTTTCAGTAGATCTGACTGCATATTTGATAGGTATGAGATTTTCATGTGATGAGCAGAGCTTGAACTTGGTTCAAGTTGTAGCTTCTATATGCTAATCTTCATATCCTCATCCATTTTATTCATTTTATCCTTGACATCCTTTGTGAACTCGGCAATATTGCACAGTCTGGCCAAAAGAGAGGTGACATTCGAATAGGTAGATTCAATGTTTGACAAATCTGAAGACAATTCCACTTGATTAATAGCTATGTGCTGAGCAATGTGCTCAAGCACTTGATTGTTGAATCTCTTCTCAGCTCTTTCAACTAACTTTTCTATCCCAGATGAATCCTCATTGTATTTATTTACTGCTTCTGCTAATTGTAGCAAAACATGTTGAGAGGAGTCTACTTTAATACCTAATGCATCAGACAAAATGTCTTTAGCATCCTTAATGATTTGATATTCCTTGTCTCTCTCCTCTTTAAGCTTCTTTTTCTTTGCTTTCCTTTGGAGGATTTCACCTATATTTTGCATTTGGTCCACTGATAGATTTGCAAAATCTAATGTTGGAATCTCTATTTCTTCATCTAGGTCTATATCCTCTACTATATTCTTACCCAAAAATTTTATACTTGGTTGAGCCTTAGGCTTATCTATACTTAATGCCTTAGTAGTAGTGACAGAAGACATAGTAGGACTAGCTATAGAGACTGGCACACTATCTATTGGAGAGCTTAAAATATTTACACTTGTAGAATCAAAAACTGGAATACTTACTGCTGGAAAACTTGATGAAGTGGGAGACTGCAACTCGGTAGAAGAAATGGTGGTTGCTTCTGTTGTTGCTATAGGTGATTGGACAAAAGTTGAAGTTGTCACAACCATGTAGAAACTTTTACTGGAGAGGTAGGAAGTGATGCAATGACTTTTGCTGCTATCCTCACAGTATCATCTACCTCAGTGGCTTCTTCTTGTTCATCACTGTCATCTTCAATATCTTTTATTATTACTGTTTCAATACTTGGTTGGTGAAGATGGTATAAGTTCTTCCATGTGGCATTTGCAGCCTTCACAACCGATTCAATATTGTTGATCAGAATCAAACAAGTATTGAACTTTAGTGTCATCTTATTTTCATTTTCCTTTAGTGCCTTCTTTATTTCATCATTTTTCAAGCTCGGCATTAACTGTCTCAGGGTTTGATCAAATATGTCTATTATAGTTTGCTTTGCATTGCTCCATCTCATTTTTATTGGATCTAATAAGACTGCTGGAACCTGTGGGGCTAATTCATCAGGAGAGTATTTCCAATGTCCCATCTTTTCAATAACAACATCTTCTATTTCCTTCTATTCTATTTCTGATCTGGTTTCATATTTAAAAGATTTTATGTTACTTACTCCAGATCCTGATCCGTCTCTAAAAAGTTTGATCCTCTCTTGAAAGTTTAGAGGAGGCCTTTTGAATACTATATCTTTGTCTGCCTTGTCTGCCTTACCTCTTGCACTTCTCCTTGTAAATACAGCAGTGGGAGGCTTAGGTGCCTTAGTGATGAATACCTTTCCTTTCTTCTTTGTAGGTTCTAGTTCCTCTGTTTTCTCATCCTTTTTCTCTTCTTCTTCATCGTTTTCTCCTTTGTCCTCGGTTAGCATTTGCATTTTGGCTATCCTCTTCTTTCCTTTATTTACCGCCTATGGAAGCTTTATGCTTAATTCAATTCTCACCTTTGCTTCATCATATGTTCCAAAATATGGAGCTTTGGGATTAACAGGCTGATTAAGAAGGGCTTCAATGATATTCTTGGTTTCATCAATATTTACCTCATAAGGAAGAGGTTTTACATATACAATCCTCAGTTTAGCTGCTTGAATATATACATTGTCATAGTCTACCATGAAACAAATGTCATCCTTATAATCTTCCACCAACTTCTGTGGAATCCAGAATGTGTCATTCATTTTCTCTTTGAAGGACTCAAAATAACTATCCATGACGCTTTCAAAATTTTCACCCATTTCTGAGATGTATTCATTTATCTCATAAAGGACTGGCACATCTTTTCTCCATACAACTTTTCCTTTGAAAGGGAAGAATTTCTGAACATAGAAGAATAAATAGACCAGTAGAGATCCAAACTTACATGGATTGTTTTTGGAATTTTGAATGCTTTCCATGTTCTTGTTAAATTCTTTTAACAATAAATCTGCAAGGTCAAATGATAAGTTATTCTTGACCACTTTGTATGCTAGGTCAATAGCTTCACAGGAGACACTATTCTGTTGACTTGAACAGTATATTTTATGGGCAATTATGTGTGTACCAAACTTCAGTTCAGCATCGGTAATGCCGCTAACTTTCATGCCTCTACCGTCCCACTCAGCTAGGGTTTGCTTCTCCAGTTCCGACCGACCTAGGGCTTTGGTAGTTTTTTCTTTGTTCAACATGGGAAGATCGGTGATTTGATGAATCATCTTCTTGGTGATCTCTATGGGTTTCTCAAGCCAAATCTTGCCATCATGTATACGGCTGAGAATGTATCTAACCAATTTCTCCTGAAAGTTTTGAGGTAAATGTGCAATGTGAACTAATCCCTTATCTTCTAGATGTTTGTGCTTGGGTTTTAGAATACCATCCACACACAGTTCCTCACGCACAATATCTAGCTCTAGGTTTCCCATTTCATGAATTGCATAGTTGAAATGATTACGAATATCGTTAATAAGTAGTACCTTAGGAGGAATCTGAGATTGAGCTCCGTTCAGGTCTAGGGCTGCTGCAATTGCGAGCACGATCTTGAAATCTGGTGCTCTCCATTCCCCTTGGACTAACATTTCTAATCCTTTCTTCGCTGAAGTGCTGGATGATGCCATGGTAGCTCACAGAAAATTCTTTTCACAAAAAGTATTTGAATCGCTGGATTGCTCTTGAAATTTTTTGCTCTCAAAGTGCTAAAGTTCACGGTGAGGAATGAGTTCGATTTCTTGCCTTTTGTTTACAACTCTGTCATTAATGCTCAGTACAAATTAGGGTATGAATTCCGACAGACTGTCACCCACTAAGAATTAATTGCTCGGTAAAGACTTCGCAACTCGGTGAACTCGAGAATTCATATTGCTCCGACCTCGCTCGGTAAAGACTGGTACCGACCTTTCTTGGTAAAGACTGATATCGACCTTCCTGTGATCTTACTGCATCTTGTATGCTGATTTAGATCTTTCTTTTAATTCGGTTCTGGAACTGCTTGAAGTTTGTCTATGAGAATACAGTTCCAGTGCTTTCTTGGAAATTTAGTTTGAGTCGGTAGAGCCACCCATTCCATTACTTGGACTGGTTTGCTCGGTAGATTTAGGAATCCACTTTTGTCTCACCTGTTTCCTGACCTTAGTTTCTTCATTCTTCTTTCCATCTTCAACTTCACTAGCATTCATGCAGTTTCTGGCTATGTGACCGAGTTTAGTGCATTTGAAGCATCTTACGGTAGTATCTCTTTTCCTTAGATGATGTTTTATGTAGTTCATGCCAATGTGTCCATATTCTCCACAATAATGACATCTACACCAGGTGTTGTAGTCCCATCCAAACATTGCTTTCATAATTTGTTCTGCTCGATTGAATGTTTTGGATCTGCACTCGGATGCTTTGTGACCTTGTTTGTTGCATTTGTGACAATTACCTCTGAATCTTGGTTTTTCCCTGCATTCATTTGCTTTGTGACCATGTTGATTGCAGTTGTAGCATTTTCCATTGAATTCTTCTTTTTCATTGCTCCAACATTTATTTGAAGTATGTCCTATTTTACCACAATGATTACAAGTAGGTTTCTGGTTTCTTTGAGTACCTTGCATAGAAGATTCACCTTCTCCTTTGTATCCAAGTCCTGCTTTTCCTTTCTGCCTATGAAGATTTCGCTCATACAGCTGATTCAAGTCTTCTTGGCTTTTCAGCATTCCTTCATTGATTTGTTTTTTGGCATTTAGGTCATCCACCAATCTTAGATTGATTTCCTTTTCAGATCTTAGTTCTTCTCTTGTGCTTTCTATTTCTGATCTTAGATTCAGAATTTCCTCATTTGTATGGGAGATCTCATCAATTAGGTTTTCTAGCTGAAGGGTTTTATTTTGGACTTCATTGTTCCTTCCATCTAATTCATCTTTCAACTTGTTTCTTTGTTCTAAGATCTCACAAAATCTTGTTGAGTGTAGCTCTTGTTCTCTTTTTAATTTTCTCACTTCTTCCTGCAGAGACCCATTCTTTTCTAGGAGTTCTTTGACAACATTGTTTGCTTCATCTGAGCTATTTGAGGGAAAAAGATCTTCAATCTTTTCTTCAATGTAATTCTGATCATTCATCTGATTTGCAAGTTCCTTCCTTCTTCTTAGGGATTGGGAAAGATGTTCTTTTGCTTCTTTAAGTTTAGCTATGGCCATTTCCAGATCTAGCTTTTCATTTTCAATCACCTTGTTCAGTTTGAATACCTCCATTGTCCTGGATCTTTGCTCAAGCTAGTTAAGCTTTATCTTGAGAACCAACTCTGCTCTGATACCAATTGTTGGAAATATTCAGGAATTAACCGAGTTACTGAGAGGGGAGGGGTGAATCAGTAACTCCAAATTCTCTTACAATTACAGATGTATTAACATATAATTCACTTTTTCCTTATGCATATAGAAAGCATGAAACTTAAAAGCATTCACAATAATGACACATAGATTTGGTTACCCAGAAACCTTCCAAAAAGAAAGTAAAACTGGGGTGGGGATGAAACCCACAAAGCTTTAGTACTGCAGAATAAAGTTGGCCAGTTAAGGCTTACAATTTGATCACTTCTGATGATCTGCCCTGCTAGGAGCAATAAGGATTGCTAAATCCACCCTGTTAAAAGATTTACAAACATACAATGAAGTATGCACTCAGTAAAGAGATTTTACAAAAGACTGTTAAGTCTACCTGGTTAAAGGATTTTAGTACTGATTCACCTGTTAGGATGAAACAGTAGATCTCTTGCTTTGCAACTGGATTGCTGATTGAGATTCGCTGATGTACTGATCACCTTCTATGATGAATTTGTCTTTGCTATTCCCTATACTGTTGTAGCCCTTTGTAATTCGCTTATCTCTGCCTTTCTTTATTTTTCACATTCATACTCATTTCTTACATCTTGACATTTTTACAACATTTTTTATATACAAGTCTAAACAATTAATTACAAAGTCGGCTTGACAAATAAACATAAGTGCCACTAAGTCGGCCCAAGTATGGTTACACAGTTCCTGCAAACTAACTCGGTGACTTTTTGATACTCGGCGTCCACTGCATTACTCGGCATTGTCATGCACTCGGTAGAAGTGGAGGCACGGTTCATACTAACCACTCGGTAGGTTTTGAACTCGGTAAATACTGGTGACTCAGTAGACATAATGTTACTCGATTTACACTGTCTTGCTCGGTTTGCACTGTCTTGTTTGGTTTGCACTGTCTTGCTCAGTTTGCACTGTCTTGCTCAGTTTGCACTGTCTTGCTTGGTTTGCACTATTCTACTCAGTTTGCACTGTTCTACTCGGTTTGCACTGTTCTGCTCAGTTTGCACTGTTCTACTCGATTTGCACTCAGAATGCAAATAAGTGTTGTCACTAGTGGCAATTCTACTTAATGCCAACAAGAGGAACAATGAAATAGAGCATATGATCAGTCAAGATGATTAAGGGAGTTTAAGATGGAATCATAATGCGCTAAAATAGATTAAGATTGTGGATAACCTAAACTTTGGTAATACAAGATCTTTGACTTAGTATTTACTCTTTGCATTATTATTTATTCTATTTTGTATTATATTTGAGAGTCAAACTGAATGATATATATATATATATATATATATATATATATATATGAAGAACTTTTTGTAAAGTGAAGATGTGATAGCGAGACAGAGATGTTAGAGATGATTGATGGTAGATACGAGATCATAGGTTGATAGATGTTATTGAGAACTACAACTAGAACTATCAAAGAATATAAAATGCTTGTTTATGTTCATCATTGAGAACACTTTGTAATAGAAGTATTGGTTATAAGAGTTGGAAGCTCAGTACACCCCTAACAAGGTTTTGTATACCTTTAACAAGGTTGATATTCCTTTAATAAGGAAATGTACTATGTAATAATCAGATCCTAACAAGGCTAGGTCTTCAAACAGAGACATTATACTTTAGTGCATTCTTGTGGGTACCATCCCCAGTAGGGTTTTCCCTTGGCCAGGGCTTCCTCAATAACAAATAATGGTGTTATGAGTTATATGTTATTTGCTTATGTAATTTTTATTTCTGCAATCTTATGGTTTATTTGGAATTGGTTTAAGTTCAATTTAAAGTGTTTTAATATTGATTCACCCCCCCTCTTGGTATTACTTAATCCTAACAATTGGTATCAGAGCTATCTGCCCTTGGAGAAAAAGTCTAATGACTTAAGGGATATTAGAATAGATTCTGAAAGTTTTCAAGAAAACTTTGAAGCAGCACTTGATGACCTCAACAAAGAAAAGGCTAAGAATGGTGGATTGAAATTCAAATTAAGAAGAGCAGAAGGTTTTATCAAGAAACTAAAGGAACAACTTGAACTTTCAAGAAATCAAAGACAAGACCTTATGGAAAAGATCAAGGAGGATTCAAAAAATGACACATCAGACCAGTTAAAGAAGCATGAGAAAGAAAAAGAAGAAATTAATCTTTTGATGACTAAAGAGATCCAACATGAAAAGAATGCAACATACAAAGTTGAAGAGACCTTAAAAGGAGAAAACATGCAAATGGGACAAATGAAGACTGAACTTGATCACTATTAGTTCAAATGCCTAGAATTAGAGAAATACAATCAGATCATTAAAGGAGAACTCGTTCAAGACAAGTTACACATTTAGAAGTTACATGAGCAGTGATAAGATTGATGAATAAAGATAGAGACAAAAACCTAAAGGAGATATGACTAGAGTTGGATACAATAAAGGAGAATGTTCTAAGACTCATGAAGAATCACATGAAGAAAAGATTGAAGAAAGACCTACTTTTGAAGAACCTAGATATCATATTAGACCTTTCATAGGTAGATGCTATGGATGCAACAGACTTGGACACATGAAGAGAGATTGTAGAGGTAAAGGCCCTTTCAAACCCTTTACTAGTTATTGTTATAACTCTTATGCAAATGGACACAAGAAAGTAGAATGCAAGAAACTTGATCAGTCTGGAAGGAGGCAAGATTACATAAGAGAAGAATCAACAGCTCAGATCACATGCTACAAATGTAATAACCTTTGGCACATTGCAAGGTTTTGTAAACTACAAGTTAATCAAAATAGAGGACAACCTACATGTTACAAATGCAACTACCTAGGACATATAGAAAAGTTTTACAGGTAGAATGGAATGGATAATAGAAGAGGACCACCTCCTATGGTTATAAAGAAGAATATTGGTGACAATGGTAAAACTCTTGGTCAGTATATGGATGAATTCAAGAATCATTTTAGGAAATCAACATATGCGAACAGTGGTAAGACATGGAAAGTCAAAGAATCTAATGAGGTATTGGTTTAGGGAGAGACAATAGATGCTACTGTGCCTTCTACTAATGCTAAAATTTCTACATTGACCTAAAAGGCTGAGCATGGCCTTAGGGGGAGTATTGGATGAAGAAAATAGATTATATCTAGCCCCTAATTCTGAGGAGTGAGCTCATGCGAGCTTAGGTATAGTGTATATAGACACTATGGAATCTATATCTGTGATCACAACATCTGAAGATTCATATCCTGTGAGCGCGAGATTTGTGATTGACTAGACAATATAAAAAGTTGAGTTAATTGAGTAAAGTGTATTTTCTCACTTAGCGATGAATAAAAGACCTCAAAGCTACTTATTTCTTCACCATTTGATGAGTAGTGACCAAGAAGAGTAGAGTTTAGAGCGTATCAAACTACCAAGTAGCTACATTGTGTGATTGATCGAAGCGTAAGTTCTGAATTCTGTGTCTTTAAGGTATTTAGATTTTTTACTCAAGCATAAGCTATGGATACACCAATGATTTATGATGTTGTGGATAGACCTAGATATAAATTTAATAAATATCCCTTTAAATCTTGTGAGGATGACCTTGAAGGAGCCTTTTTCCAAACACCATATGGTATCCTACACGTCAAGGATATTAGGGCATACATACATTGCAAATATGAGACATTAGGTGACGTAGAGATATTTAGAGAAATGGAGGACATGATTGGACAAGATGATAAAATGAAGGATGAGTTCAAACACCTAGATGGCCTAAGCATTATGAAAATGACTGACATGTATGAATTCAACAAAGAAGAATGGTTCAAAATTATACTTAGCAGAGTTCATGACCAATTTATTTGGATAGGAGAGCAACTTGTAAATATTTTTAGTCAATTGATTCATGAAATTACTGGGTTGGACAAGACTGGAGTTATTCCTATAGCAGAAAAGAATATATAAAAACAATTTGAAACCCTAACACACTCTAAATGGGACAACCGAGCTATGACAGTGAATGATATTTTCCAACAGGATGTAAGACTAGTTGCAATGCTACTTAGATATAAAATTTATTACAGTAGTAGACCTAATTCAGTCTCAGTAGGAGTTATTATGATGGCCTATAAGATGGTAAAAGAAAACACAAAATTCAATCTATGCGAGATTTTGGCACAACAATTTTTAGAGAATGTGAAGATAATCAAGAAGGATAAATCTAAGGCTTTTAGATTTGTCTCACTTCTAGCTCACATGTATATACATATTGAACATAAGTTCCTTGGAATGTCTGAATAATGTACGATCAATTGAATCTTCTCCTTCAAAGTCTTTGACTCCATTTTACTTTGCATGTTTAATTAATCTTCTTTAACTTAGTTATCAAGATGAAAATTTATTACAATATAGTCCTCAATTGTTATCTATCACATCCAATGGCTTTATTACTTCTTCCTGCATAAATAGAGTGATTTTTGATTTCCAATCAACACCATTGTGGGAGTCAACACAAAAAACCATCATTAATCTTCTAACAAAGGTAATGTAAATCGCCCAACACAATTGTTCTGTTCTAATAAAAATGTGCTATTCTAGATGGAAAACATTTTGTAACTAGAATTTGAAATTCTGAAAGCTGAGATTTAAAAAATTAATTTGAATATTGAAATCCTCTAGATAAACATAAAATCTAGGATACATGTGCTTAAGCCTGGTATAAGAAATAAATTCTGAATGAAACAAAACTCATTTCAAATTAAAAAGAAAGCTAGCAGGAAAGTTGTTGGGATTATGGAAAGATATGTACTGAGATGGGAGGGGTGAATCGGTACCTTTAAAAATTTTCAAGACTGAAAACTTTGTAAGCATAGATAACATTAACCGATTGAATCCATTACAAGTAACATACATTCAAATATAATTGAAATGTAAATACATGTAACCTAATCAATAAAGAATTAATGAAACTTCATACACTCAACACAAATTTTTGGTATCATAGAAACCCTTGTTAGAAGGTAAAAACTATGATGGGGATGACACCAACAAAGCTTCACTACTGTAGTAAGAAAGTATGTTGGTTAAGGCTACAAAGATTGTGATCACTTCTGGTGATCTTACCCTATTAGGAGTAACAATAAGATTATCTAGATCTACCTGGTTAGAGGATTTTAGCAATACAATAAAGTGTGCACTCAATTAAGAGATTTACAATATAACTATTAAGTTCACTTTGTTAAGAGATTTAAAAATCTACTACAATGGTTAAAGAGTAACAATAGGATATATCTATAAATAGAAACTCTAACTTTCCTGATTCAGAAATGTGAAATACTATAAAGATATCACCTCATTGTGATATGTATGTCCTTTTGTACTGCTCGGTAGCCTTATGTCTATTATGAAAAACCAAATACTTTTGTCAAATCCTTATGTTAAAAACCTTGTCTAATCTTTAGATGTCCTGAGTGCGGCTACTTATTGATGATACATGATCAAATGAAATCCTTATAAATTTTATATCAAACTTACTTGACCTAATTAGAGTTTTATAATATATTAGAAAACCTAATATCAACGGTGAAAATAAATAACCTAGATCTACAATACATAGGAATCATCAATAATTTAATGATTACATCCATATTAAATTCTGTCTCGAACTTGGTAAACCATTTTTTGATTGGTGTAAACTATTTTCCTTGATGTTTGTGCCATTCCAAATTGCTATGTCATTTCCTATTTCACTTGGTGTCCACTTCATTCATCACTCGGTAATTAACTAGTTCTCGGTTCATATGAATTCTTGGTGACCATAGTGCTCAGTACTCAATAATCATTTTCCTTGGTAATAGTGCTTGGTTAAAGCTATTTTCAGTTAACTTAGAGATCTTCCTTATTTCCTGCTCAGTGTATAGGCTTTGTGTAATGACCGACTGTCTTGTTTTGTCTCCTTTACCAACTTAATGACTAAATTATACTAATGAAAACTATTAATGCTCAAATAGGAGTAACATTCTCCCCCTTTGGCATTAGTATCAAAAACTTTATGTATATGTACTGACTTCAAAAAGTTGTACTTAACAAAAATATGAATCATATGTGAACTGATGTGAATTCCCCCTTTGTACATGTCTCAGTGTTGAAGTACATACAATTATATATATATATGTATATATATATATATGTATATATATATATATGTATATATATATATATATATGTATATATATATATATATATATATATATATATATATATGTATATATATATATATGTATATATATATGTATATATATATATATATACATATATATATATATATACATATATATATATATACATATATATATATATATATGTATGTATATATATATATATATGTATATATATATATATGTATATATATATATATATACATATATATATATATATACATATATATACATATATATACATATATATATACATATATATATATATATATACATATATATATACATATATATATATACATATGTATATGTATATATATGTATATATATGTATATATATATATATATATATATATATATATATATATATATATATAAAATTCCCCCTTTTTTGAAATTAATGCCAAAAACAAATAGTGTACTCATAGTTTGTCAAAAATATTCTGATCAGTTTTCTTCAGTGAATCCAAGAGGTTTTCCCATTCCTCCTTAAGGTTCTCAAGAGCAATGTGCTTTAGACCAACTAGTGCATGCATATCAAAAATGTTATCTAAAATTGATATTTCCAGGGTGGAAATTAAGTCCTTTTCCTTATTCACATGTCTCTCCATTATCTTGAGATGGGGAAGCAATTAAGCTTGAAGCTCAATTACTTGCTCTCTGATTGTATCCTCTTGCTTCCTCAAGTCATTTCTTAACTGTTGGAGTTCTTGAACTTTTGAATAATTCTTATGAAATGCATTGGTCTCGGTTAAAGAATTATTTACACAAACTTGTATCTCTTCATCAAGCTTCTTTATCTTTTCACTAAGATCGGTACTAAAGTGGTCTACTATGCATAACTTATACAAAATTTGAACTAACTACTGAATAATGGTGTCAAGATCGGTAATGACCTTTGATAGCTTGACCTTATTGATTGCCACTTCCTAACTTATTTTCTTTGCTAGCTTTATTTGAATTTTTGCCTTTGCCCATTCTTCCATTCGCTTCTCTATATCTACATCAGGGGCATTAATGTGTTCGGTTAGAGTGGAAAGTTGATGAATGATGAGAGTTGCCTCATCAACATTGATGTCAAGGACTACTTACATCAAGATGTCTCTAACTTGCTCTAAGACCTGTTTACTTTTACTTTCTTTCCTTAACTTTGCCTGTGCACCCTTCCTTGTATACAATGCACTATATCTTCTTAAGGCTTCAGGGTCTAGAGTCCTAGGGTTACATTCAAGAATTTTAGTAATCTCATCCAGTGTGACATGACCCTTACCATGTTTCTTCTTTTTCTTTTTCTTCAGTGTGGGAGATTTGTTGTATGGTACTAGAGCTTTGGTCTCCAAATTTTTCTTGTATTTCTTGGTAGATACACTCTCTTCCTTTTCTTGCCCAGTGACTGGTGTCTTAGTGTCTTATCCTTGGGAATCTTATTTGAAATTTGTTGTAGATGTCTCTATAGGTGTACTCTTATCTAGTTCTCTTGTTTCAACCTCTATATTTTCAAGCTCATGTGTATCTTTCTACTCTTCTATACTATGTTCCTTAGTTGTATCCTTTTGTTGCTCAGGTATAGAGCCTTTGGGTTCTGCTTGTTTAGAAATCTCAATTGCTTGAACTAGTATAGGTAAATCACTTGGTATATCAATTGTTGTTGCCTCAGTAGGTTGATTCTCTTTGGTATTATTTGTAGAAGTGTTGATTTCCTCATCAGCATTTACATCATTATCAATATCTCCATGTGTGATGTCCTCAATCATGAAATCTTATGTCTCGGTGGTTATTAGTTTCTCAGGAGCATCTTGTTTATACTCTTCAGTATATTTGGCTGAGTAGAAATCCATGACATAAGTATCATTTGCTATCTCGGTATTGGATATATGAATTGGGTCCTTGGTGGCTATATCAACATCATCTGAGTGAACTCATTTTTCTTTTATTTTGTCCTTCTCTTGAATGATAGCCAGTGCAAGTTGATCAGCTTCTTCTCTAGCTTTCAAAATTGTAGTCTATAGAAGCTTGTTATTCTCATTAACTACCTCAAGGTTTCCTGCCAAAATATCAAGTGCTCTACTCTTCACCAAAAAATGTTTGAAATATTGCTTCATTAATTCTTCTATCTCAATAACAGATAAGGTAGGCATTACCAAAATCAATGATTGTTCCCTCATTTTCTTCTCTGCATGCAGGGCATATGTCCACTTGGTTGACACTTTCTCATATAGTTCCTTAAGAACATATCTTGCAAACTCAATAGGTACTTTCTTAAATTTGATCATCATTTGAATGATAGATTCTTCTATTTTCTCATGATCCTTGGTAGTCATATATACATATTGACTCATTTTAGGGTGAGCTAATCCACCCGTTGCCTTCATATTTTCAAATAATTCATCTACCATCTAAATTTTATTTACAACAACCTTAAATTTACCTTGATCATCTTCTTCCTCAGAGTCAACATCATTCTTAGCTCTTATCAACCTTCTCCTCTTCTTAGGTTGTTCGGTGGTGACTTGGGCACCTCTCTTCTTCTTTTGATATGTTTTAGTTGGAGTTGGCCTTGTTATTTCTACAATTCCTTTCTTTAGGGGTGGAGAAGAAGCTGTTGAGGATCATTTCCTTGCTCTTATAGGTGTTTCTGCATGTTTCCTCTTCCCTGTGGCCTTTATCGGTGCAACTTGAATATCCTTATCCAACTCGGTATCCTCATCATGTTCACTATTGCCAATCAAAATATTTTCCTCGATTGCTTCTTCAACCAAATTAATTCTTGATTCTTCTTCTTCATCATCATCTCCAAATTGTTTTACCAGTGTTTCCATCATCTTTTTGGATTTTCTACTGACTTTCACTCTGACTAGATCCATCTTTATTCTTAGCTTAGCCTCCTCATAGGTTCTGAACCTAGTAGCTTTTGGATCTTTGGCCTCAGCCAGTAGTGCCTTTATTGACCTAGAAGCTTAGTCAATATCTAGTTCATAGTCTATTAGGGGTAACCAAGCAGTCCACGGTTCAACTATCATGATTAAAGTGGTGTTGGTATCTACTAGGAAATAGATATATTCTTTGTGTTTCTCTACCAACTGACCTGGTATCCTACTTCTTTGATGCATTCTATCCCTTGAATTGTCCAAAATAATCATCCATAACACTAACAAAATAATCATCCATAACACTAACAAAATTATGACCTAGATTCTGAATAAACTCACTTATTTGCATAATAACTGATTAGTTGACATCCCAATCAACATTACCGACTAATGGAAAAAAAATTTGTAGGTAGAAAAATATACAGACTAGTAGAGAACCAAACTTACATGTGTTATGTCTTTGCTACCTAAATGTTTCTCATATTTTCCTCTAGTTGTTTCAGTAGTAGCTCAATGAGGTCCAATTGAAGATGCTTCTTAACAATCTTATAAGCAATATCTACATCTCCACAAGGTACACTATTTGGCCTTCTCGATTGAAATGGTCTTGTAGCCAATAACATAGGCTCCAAACCTTGTTTGCGGATAAATGATTATATTAAATCTTATTCCTCTTCCATCCCATTCATCTCTAGTGAGCTTCTCGATCTTTTCCCTTAGTGCATTCCTTATGGCCTTAGCTTTATTGATAGTAGGGTAACTAGTGACCGCATGAATAATATCCTTGGATAGCTTAACCAGTTGATTTAGCCATATTTTACCTTCATTCACTTGGATCTAAACAACCCTAATCTATTTTGTTTTAAATTCTCTCAAGAAATATAAGGCATTCATCAGTCCCTTCATCTCCAGGTGTTTGTGCTCATCCTTGATCTTTCCGTTCGCAACTCAACTCCTCGTAAGTGGATTTAAGTTTGAAATCTCTGATTTCACTAATTTTACAATGGATGTATGTGTGTATATCTTGCACTAACAAAACCCTAGGTGGCATATTGGAAAATGTGCCCACTTGATCAATTTGTGAAGCTATTTCAAGGTGCAACTTATATTTCGGTTCATCATAAGTCGTAGACTTAATCAATGTGACCTTCTTGTCACTCTCAGATTTAAATTTCATGACCTTAGATGAAGATGTCATTGTTTCTCCAGTTTAGGGCTTTACAAATATTTTAGTATAACAACTCGGTAGCTTGAAACTTACTTAAAGTAGTGATAAACTCACACGGGATCTCCTTAAATCTATGTCAAACACTCTAGAAATTCTTAACTCAACTCACTCTCATGGTTCTTCTCATGATTGATGTGTGATGAAATGACTAAGTTCATCACATATTTATACCAAAAAATCTATTTGGCTGCTCAAACTTTCGCATTAAATGTTTTCCCTACCATATCTTGGTAAACATAGTTGCACCTGGTTAACACTTCAAAGGCTTTAGCTCAGTTAACACTGGATATTACATCATTTGATAATTCAACTCAATTAACCTTTCCATTATTCACCGACTAGCAAACATTTACTTTGTCATGATTTTATTCGAGCTATACACATCTTAAGTTCTAAACATATAATACCATAATGCATCTCATTTCATGTTGATTTGGTGTTCATTCACTAGATATAAAGAACTATTGTAAGATATAACCAATTGAAAATTTAGTTCCATACATACCTTAATTGCTCAAGCCGGAGGTGGTGATATCACCTAATCCAATGGATGAGGTGTCACTAACTGCAATGCTTGATCCAACATTGTCATTTGAAGCTTTTCTCCACATTTGATTTCTTATCCTCATTATTTCTTCAATTGTATTTCCATTTTTATCAGCATTTATCTCTAATGCCCATTCTCTACAATCTTTTCTCAAGTGACTGACCTTGTGATAGTGCAAACATTCTATACCAGTACTTGTCCAATTACAAGATTTTTCTCTCCGATTCTTTCTCATGCAATTCTCTGCTACATGTCCATACCTGCCACATGTTGTGCAATTAATTAAAGTGTTGTAATCCCAAGTGTATACATTACCTTGCCTTCTTGGTTTGATATGTTTTATTTTATTCTTTCGTTGTCCAAACTTGCTTCATCATTGTCTTGTATTCTTGTGATATGTGTCCATGCATGTTGCAAGTGCGACAATGTTTTTCCATATAAGGTTTATTAGGTGTCCTATTCAACTTTGATTTGCACTCATGTGCTGATGTCCATACTTATTATAGTTATATAAATAACCATTAAATTTAGGAGTGGATTTAGGAATACCTTTTGTTTTTCTTTTGCAAACATTTGATGTGTGGCCTAGTTTTCCACAATGATAACATCATAGCTTCTTTGGCCTTGGATTAGTATAGGCATTCTTTTGTTTAGATTTTCTTGATGATTCTCCTTGTTCGATGTAGCCTAAACTAGTTGTGCTATTAAATTTTTTCTGAGTAATTAGGAATTCATCCATTCTTTTAGTACTATCTTCAGATTTCTTGATCATTTCATTATGTTTATGTTCAATCTTTACCTCATTCTTGAATCTTTAATTCTCTTCTCTTAATTCATCGATGTCTTCCAATTTCCTTGTAAGCTCACTATTTACTCGGTTGACTTCCTGACTTATGACAACCATCTAATTAGATATTTCAAAGTGATGCTTGGTGATTCTTAATATTTCAGATTCCTTCTCTTGCAAATTATCAATCATTTGCCTCCTATCTTCAATAGCCAAGTTTCTTTCTTGTTATACTTGGCTTGCATTGTTCATGACATCAATCATTCTAACCATTTGTGTCTCTTGACTGATCTGCATTACTTTCACTTGTTAAGTAAGATCTAGATTCTTTTCAGATAGATTTGATATGGTTCCTTCAGATGCATCAGATATGCTACCAGATCCAGATCCTTCAAATGAATCATCTATCTCTTCTTCATGGTAATCAGTTGCATTATTCTGAAGTGCCATATCCTTCCTTTTGATTAGTAAATTTCTTAGTTATTCTTTGGCTTCCTTGAATTGTTCAATGTAGATATGCATATGTATTCTTTGATTCTCAATCATCTTATCAAGCTTTTACCTTTCCATGCTTAGATCTTTTCTCTTCAGTGATTAAAATTTCCAAAACAAGAGAACTAGCTATGATACCAATTATTGGGATTATAGAAATGATGTAGCTCAAGGATGGTGGATCCAATGAAGGACAGTCCAACCTTGCATCCAATTAACAACACAATGGAATTACACAACACAATAATTATTTCAACACAATTTTCATTAACATGCCCGATTGTAAGGCCTTCCGAGTTAGGGCCAATTACAATCAGAAATAGTTCTACAAGATCAACAAGATCCAATACAACTCCAGCTAGTCCAGTTCTGAAATAGATGAACAACTGATGGAAACCCTAAGGAAGATCTGAACTTGTGTTCACAAGCCACCAAGCAATCTCCTTGTTCCAAGCATGAAAACCACCAGCTCTACTATGATGACTATAAAAAATCAATCTAACCTGCTAGATCTTGCAAGATTCCAAGATCTTTTCCACAACTTCACTTATCTGATTCCCCCAGATCTGCTCTCCTAAACAACTACCCAAACACTCCTTAAATACTAATCTTCAGCCACAAGTCGGCTGGATGACACAATTAACTCTTATAAACAAATATTAAATGCAATACAAGTCGGCTCTCAAACAGCCTTACAATTATTTAATTCAACATGTTGACCTCTAGATCTACATAGGAGAATACAAAAAAAGATACCAACAATAAATGCACCAAGTCGGCCAACCAAATCACCAAGAACCCTAGTTGATAAACCAGAACTACTGAGCACCAGAGAAACAACCGAGCACCAGTGAAATAATTGAGCATGCCAAGCATCGCTGAGTACTATGTGGACCGAGCACTGCAAGCATCACCGAGTACTAGTTTCACCGAGTGCCAGAGACTTCCGAGTTCCTTCAGCGATTGAGCTTCTTCAATAATTGGGACCATCAATTAAAGCTACAACTGAGTACCACAAAACCAAAATAACACACCCCCATGCAGATTCATCGAGTACCCTAGAATGCCCCTGCATAAGACACCCCAGGTTCGAAAAGATGTCCATATGTTGGAAGCACATCTTCCAGGATTCAGCACACAAACCCTGAACTAGTTCTTCACATATAAGTCCTCCAATTTTTCATCTTGCATACTCTTCCACTTCTTCTTCCTCTGTCTTTCCAAGCCTTTCCTTGATAACACATAGGTCTATTCTCCATACTGATCATCCATACCTTCAGGATTTGCCAACTCAACTTGGCTACTGATACTCAAACTCCTCCTATCGAGTGTTGTATCCAACAAAGGCATCAAGGAAAACTTCTTGTCATCCTTCTCAACAATAAACACATTCTTGACACAATCATACATAGCTCTGCAATCATATTTCCAAGGTCTACTGAGTAATATATGACAACTGTTCATCTCCACAATATCACATAACACAAGATCCTTATACTAGCCAATCTGAACATCAATAAAGCACTATTCTCCTTACTTCTTCCAGAGCATGATCATCTTGCAACTAGCCAATCCTATAAGGATGTGGATGTCTCATTCTACTCAAAGAAAGTTTCTGAACCATGTCCTCAGCAACAAGGTTGTCAATACTACCACTATCAACAATTACATCACAAAGTTTACCTCCAGACTTACACCAAGTTGTGAAAAAGTTACTCCTCTGACAAGGTTCCTTCTTTGTACCAAGCAATGTTTGCCGAACCAGCAAGTTTTTAGATTCAGGTTCATTTTGAATGTTTTCATTTACCGCAGTAGTTCATCGGTTACCAAGCTTCTTCTATATACACTCAAAAGAATGGTGTCCTTCTCCATAGTTATAACAAGTACACTTAAAGATAACTCTACCTATCTTCTTCTTTGGTTCTACAAGTTTCTATTCATCTTTTGTAGTCAGTTTATCCTTCACCAAGTGATCAATCTTTTCTTTCCCTCGGGGATTACCATGTTGTTTCCTTTTTAACTTATCTTCTTCCTTTAGAGCATACTGATAAGCATCTTCAACAAAAGTCAATCTTCAGCATACCAAGCTCATCTTGAATATTGAATCTCAAACCATTCACTTACTGAGCTACCTTTTCCTTACCAAGTTCTTTGTGTCCAGACTGAATAGTAAGTTTGTAGAACTACTTAGTATAATCTTCAATATTCAAATCCTTTTGCTCAGATTCTACAACTTCTTAAACAAGTCAAGCTCATAGTCAGCAGATATGAACTTAGCTTTTAACTTACTCACCATCAACCTCCACCGATTGATCTTCATTTCACCTTCATCTTCTCTGTCTCTTTGTAATTTTTTCCACCAAAGAGTAGCATGTCCTTTCAACTTAGTCTGTGCCAATCTCACTCAAAGAGGATCTTCAATTTATTCCAACTCAAAGAAATCTTCTAATTCACTAGTCCAATCAATCAAGTTCTCAAGTTTCAAAGTACCAAAGAAAGTAAAAACTTCCATTCAGTAGCTATTACTTAACCGAGCTCTAGATCTATGCAACCGAGTAGTTCTATCTTCACCAGATCTATCCCTCCAGTCATCACCACTAGATCTAGTGGCTTCAAATTCATTAGCAACTTCCTCATAACCATCCTCAGTACCAACATTCTGAGGTACACCAGCAACAACTCTCATGATCTCAATGACCATGTCATTCTTCATCAACTCTATCTCAGATCTGACATCTGATCTGACTTTCTCAGAAATCTTTGATTCCATAGCATCCACAAAGATCTATAATTACTCTAGGGTCTGATCTTCTCGGAGGGATCCTTAAA